>NTHP01000160.1:193179-205488 GCA_003416845.1 Oplegnathus fasciatus
CCATCAATCAAATGCTTTACAAGAAGGCGAACAATATGAGCAGCTGACAAGACAGCGAGTTGTTGAACATTTAATTCTGCGAATGAGACGAGTGAGACAGTACTGAAGGAGAAGGCGGGCCCTGATGACAGAGAGGGAAGCTGATGTGTTGTCCTTGTTACACAGACGACGAGCAAGGTATGGTATTAATAAGTTATGGATTTGAAAGTTATCGTCCGCAATACATTGTTTTTTGGTTCACTTCCTATATTTGGGTCGGATCGCGTTCTCACCTGTAGTGAACCAAACTCTGGTGCACTTGGAAGCGAACCGAGACCCACGTTTTCAGGCTGACCATAGTTTGGTTGTTTGGTCCGCACCAGAGTTCGAATGAGATTTCACACCACCCCAAAACAACCGGACTATCCGATGAAACGCTCAAGGATTTGATTAAAATGGACCAAACAACTTAGGTGTGAAAGCACTCTAAATGGAACTGAGCCATCCTTAATGGAATTTATCTCACTTGCGCTTTTCCTGCTATGACAAGTCAAAATATCTGCCATGAAAAAGGTCTACTTCAGATGCTGGAGTGTTAGTGAATGAGTTTTGGAAATGACTCTGCTTACAAAGTTATGGTGTATAGTGTTATTTTGAAGTAAGTATCTGGATGTCTGTACATTGAATGGAAAACAATAGCTTTGAGGAGGGCTGGAAAATAAACAAAAAACTTTTGGTCTGGTTTGGAAAATACTCAGCAATTACACGATGTATACACAATTTGTAGTTAATAGGCTAAGACATAAAAGCCACAGGTATGATCCTTTATTGCATTGCTTTATTGACAAGTATGACAAGTGACAAGTATATAGCTAGTTCTTTGAAAAAATTGTGTGGGAATAAGTGCAGTTTTCCTACACCACAGCAAAAAGCCTTTATCCATTTTCACTGTTTACATAGTAGTATTTCACAGCTAATTACAGACAATTTGAGTGAAAGGGAGGAACAGAAATAGTATGTGTATGCTGTGGATAAAAAGGTTCAATACCACAGTTGGATTGTAGGCTTAGCCAGTGTTGGTGAATACTCATACCAAAAGTGGAACATGTCATACAATTTGTCACACCCCCATTCTTTCACTTATCTCATGTTCCAGACAAACACAATAGCAAAACCAACAGAGCTACAGCACCACCATTTTCTCTTCAAACGTTATGTTACAATATCTGGCATCTGGCTTTATCAAACCTAAACCACAAATAATTGAATGAATCTCAAGTGCATGTCAGAGCATATCAATTTCAAATATCACTGTCTGCTGGAACAATAAGAATCATTTGGGTGAATATCAGGCAGTGATATACGACCAGAGATGTTTATTAGAATATTCATGGACAGAGAAAAGGTGTTTTGTCTTTATTGGTTTATTTTTACAGGAATGAGGTTCAATAAAAGAAAATCACAGATTTCAGTTTTCTTTAGTGAACTTATAGATGTGCTGTGAAAGACTGTTTTCTGTTTCTGAGTATGCAAGGACAGGGAGCATAATAACTGTGTGTGCTCAAGTGTATGTGTGTATATACAGTATGTGTAAGAGTTTGGGACTGAACACTTTTGGCTGTTAAGTGAAGTAGCTGAGTCAGCACTTTAGTATTTTTGGGCCTCTATTCAGGGTTTCCCTCCTTCTTCCCTCCACACACTTTCTACCCTGCATCTCCTTTATCATCCTTACACACTTCCGTACTCCTGTGCACCCCATCTTCCACTCTGAACTCTTCCCTCTAGTATTCAAATTCAATCTCTTGTTCTAACTCTACAGCTCTCCATGTTTTCTTTATTACTTTAATAATACTCCCCCTCCCTTCCTCTCTTCTGCTGGTGCAGACAGCAAAGGAACACCGTCTCAGTGGACCCAAGTTTTCAGTGCTCTCAAAGAAAAAGAGGGAAACATTTTGAATTAACGATCATTCAAGCTTGCTGTACATGAGCCCCTACCGAGCTTTTATCATCATGATTGATAAAAACACATAGAAACTAGACACAGCACAGTGCAGTTCAAAACTGAATGGCTCTTGAGCTCACAAAGCTGCACACTTTTTAACAGTTTTCATTCAATTGTGGAATTTTTTTACTCTATATAGTAGATACATTTACACACTTTCAGACATTAAAATAAAATGGCAGACAGTACATATTGTGCACTAAATAGTAAATAGAAAGTGATTTCGGGCACTGAGACCCGAGACTTTTCAGCACACTTATATCACTTTTTCACAACTGGTAGCGGCATGGTTAGTTGGCCCACCACTTTGGTCCATACTGAAATATCTCAACAACTATTGGATAGATTGCGATTAAATTTGGCACACATATTCATGGCTCCATGACAATAAATCCTAATGACTTTGGTGATCCCCTGACTTTTCCACTGGTGGAATCATGAGGTTGACATTTGATATTTTGAGTGTCTTGACAACCAAAATTTGGTACTGTAGGCATTCATGTCTGTGTTAGGATGAATTGTAATAAATTTGGTGATCCCTTAACTTTTCCTCTAACGCCATCATTAGGTCATGATTTGTCCAATACTTTCGTTTATGACCAAATAGCTGCAAAACTAATGACACTCCCATCAGATTTTCTCTTGAGCCTGAGCCTGAGAACAAGAATTTCATTGCCAACGACTGCTTCACTGTAATTGTTGTGCATATGACAAATAAAGAACTTAAACTTAAACTACTTTGTGTTCAGTGCTGAGTACCTAATGTTAGCATGCCAACATACTAAACTAAGATGAACATGGTGAATATTATATCTGCTAAACAACAGCATGTTAGCATTGTGAGCATGTTAACATGCTAATATTAGCATTTAGCTCACAGCACTGCTGTGCCTATGTACAGCTTCACAGAGCTGTCAGCGTGGCTGTAGACTCTTATTTCAAAGTAACTAGACACTGCTTAGACAATTTCATGCACTCTTAATACAGTTAACACCTAACAGTTGGTTAAGTCGCCTAAACTGAGAAATACTGTGATCTGATGAGTAGAGCATTTAAGTATTCCACATTGGCCCAGAAAACAACAACAGTAGCTACTAATACAGCAATTAGTCCAGTATTGTTGGTTGATAATATAAAATATTTGCAGCTACGGTAAGATTCTCATTAGCCTTCACCATTATAGAAGAATGTAGTGATGAAAAACTGCTAATAGCTGTTGAGGACAGGAGTCAAGTTGGGTTCTTTTAAAAACAATGCAGTTCTTGCACCTTTTTTCCTTTAACTTGAGGGTCATATTGCCATTAGTCGCAATGGAATGACATTATCCAAACCAAGGCTTGGTGTAATTATTATAGGTATAGGTTTCTCTCAAATGAAAAATAAGGAAATTTTCTGTCTTCACTGTGGTAAACCTCTCATCTGTGTTTGAAGCTACTTAGAGATTACTCCAGATTTGACACTAATGTGTATGGATGGTTACGAGCAGGGATGTGAATTTCAAACTGTCCACATGTAGCAGTTCAAAGCAATGTCAGAGAGACAGATCTTTCAGTTTTTGTGTAAGAAACATGCACAGACACATTGCACACTCACACACACTCTAATGATGCTTAACGTCTGCAAGGGTGAAAGTCGTGCATATGGACTGATATTTTCTCCCTTTATAGATCACCTGAAATCACGTTAGAGGAAATTACTGTTACTCAACAAAAGTACTCATATGCCTGCTGCATTTGCAATAAAGCAGAATAACAGCGAGGGTGAGAGTTTGAGCACAGAAAATGTGGTAATAAGTAAATTTATTTGCAATAACTTTGAGAAATGTCAATGCAAATGTTGTTTGAAAGAGAAATAAGAGTGTTTCATTACATGTTAAGTCAACTTTCCAAGTGAAAAAGTAAAACAAGCATGCATGCTTCCATGCTCTTATAATAAAGTACTTTGAATTAAAGCTCTCGCACCAAATTGCATATGCTTTGTTGCAAATCTTAAAGCTCCATATAGTTGACAACCTCTCATGAATTGGGGGGACTTCTGGAAGCAATTTGAAGTTAAATTTGAAGTTTAAAACAGGACCCTATGCTGTTTCTATTTGGGAACTTCTTTGGTCTTTGAAGTTGGTTATCTTCTCAGCAGCGTTTGCAGCTGTGGTAGCTACTGTGCTTAAAATTAATCCATATATTAGTAATGTCAGGATTCTGTCTCTCTGTCTCTTTCTCTGGGATGCAACATTAGAGGAGAGGAAAAGTTTTAATCCATGCATAAATGATTAGAGAGCTTTGTTACCGAAGGATTATCATTTCTATCCCTTCTGCACAAGTACCTTTGATCGTGTCACACATCCCCACACAGTCACACACATGCACACACACTTACATTTTTGACCAGCAATGGCACTTGTGTTGACACCCAAGCAGAGTCCTGCAGATCAATGCATGTGCACGCCCTGCTCAAAAGTGTGAATGTCTGTGCATGTGTACACGGGCCTCTGTGTGTGAGTCGATGTATGTTACACGATCAAAGGTATTTGTGCAGGAGGGATAGAAATGATAATCCTTTGGTAACAAAACTCTAATCATTTATGCATGGATTGATATTTTGCCTCAGCTGAAACAGAGCACACCAGGGGCAGAGAGAGAGAGCAGGAAAGAGAGAGAAAGAACAGGAGCAGATAAGAACTGAAAAATCTTAGAGGTTAGCTAATATTTATAAACATATAAATATTCAAATGCATCATAGTGTCCCAGGTACTCCTCCCTCAGACTTTGCATGAGGAGGACTGGGCTGGGTGGAATGCAATTATTTTTCAAAGAAAGCTAGACTAATTGATTTTGAATAGATAGATTTGAATTTTTTAGTTGTAAGAGAAAGAAATATCTTTATTGTAATTAGCTGAAATAACTCTTACAGTGTATGTCCACTGTTTGTAGTAAAGTTGGTGAATGCAAAGAGGAAGTCAACACTTGTGAGTGAAAGAACAATAGTTTGCCAGTAAATTACTGTAGTATTCACTGCATTCGCTTTATGAGTTTTTCCAAATATTCTCCACATAAACTGCCCGTGAGGGTTGCTGTTGGTCCAGAACTCCACAGCATTTGTGCACGTTGCTGGTTGTGACAGGTGTTACTAGAAAATCATGTTCCTCTTTTCCTATTTAGGAACAGATTCATCACTCGGCGCTTCTAACCACAATTACACATTTTACTTCTCCCCGTGTAACAAGTCGAATTTGAGTTACGTCATCGGCAACAACAACATAACTCCAGAAATTTTGACAAATGACCCCGTGCTGTACAGTTCAAAGATAATATTTCACTTGCTCCGTCTACAAATCCTGAGTTAAAATGAATGAATTTTGCATTTGGCTACTTTTACCGTAAATCTCCTAGCAACAGCAGATTGAATTTTGCTCTTTCTTGGCTCTAAGAATAACTTCTTGATAATTGCCTCCACAGTGAACAAGTTTTGTGTGCTGATTGTCATGTGCTCAGGAAAGAGCGGGACAGGATAATTATGGGTCGAATTATGCCTTTTAATAATGCTCCAAATGAGCTCCACCATGGGTTTCAGTTTTTATTGGCATCCTAATAAAAGACTTTTTTTCCCAATTTTTTTTCATTTTTTCCCTTACTGGTAGTCTGAATAAGCTCCATTGCTGTCACTGCTGAGGCCACTGTTGGGCTATTATTATGTGGCTGTGTTCATCAGCAGCCTTTTCAATATTAATTGGCTGCTGGACAAATAAAAGCTCAGAAATACATGAATGACTACATGATTGAAATGAAAAGAATACTTTGTTCTCTAAGAACAATTTTTACTATGATGTGATTTTAGATCAAATGCTATTGTAGCACACCAGTATGTATTATGCACTGAAAAGAACTCTGTATTGATTGTATGAGTAAAGCTATATCATACTGGAAAAGTGTGATCAAAAATGTATTTTTATTTATTGTAATGCCTTTTGAATGGAAATGCCTTTATCTTTTAAGTACTAATTGAGATAAGTATGGATTTTGAAACTAAGTAGATGTCAATATTTGCCTGTGTCCAAAGGCTAATCTAACGTCCTTGCAAATGTTCTTACTCGTACTGTATTCGCCTGGTTTGTGCGTACGTGTGTTCAGTAAATGTTTAAGGCAGCAGCTTGTACACTGCTGGCATGCCTCTGCTTTAGTTGAAATGAAAAACATTATTCTGCAGTCAATATCTAATTTTCCTGTTTTGCCAGGTAGAACAAACAAGAGAAAATACTCTCGCAGCCTTCCTCACACTCTACCTGTTACAGGAAACTGCATTTCTTTCTTTCTCTGTCCTTCTTTCTTTCTCTCTGTCCTTCTTCCTCACTTTTTTCTCTTTTCTCTCCCCCATCTCCTCCTCTGTCATACACACATACACACTTTCAAACAAACACACTTTTATTCCATCCTTTGACTGACAGACCCCTCTCTCTGACCACGTTGCATGCAGCTGGGAGCTAGCAATAAATCCATTTACTTTCTAATTGATTAGTTGTCCTACACTGACTAATCTTATACTGCACTTACCACACTCTGTTAAGACTGCCAGCCACTTTGGCCTGGGGTTTAATAGCATGCAAATAAACAGACAGACAGTCTGAAACACATACTCACATATGCACAAACACATTTTTTCTACATTTCTAAATCAAGGTGTAACAATGCGTCTTGCTTGGATTCTTGGCATTTACACACACAAAAAACTTGAAAATGACAAAAAAACCCAACAGATAAAGTAGCCACATTCTCCCAACCTGCTGCTTCTCTATGTGGGCCTGCTGCCTTGCTCACGATATGTCCACTTATAAATTATAGAAAGCGAGAGAAAATATGTATTGAGGTGGAATGGATCGGTGAGGCGAGACATTAGTATTTTTGCCCTACTTTCCCTCCAGCTTGTTAAAAGCAATTGTCTGGACAATCTGTCACCCGGCCTGCAACGGCTCCTCTAGTAAGGTTTGAGATGTACACACACACACACACGCACACACACAAACACGCACACCAGTGACCACCAAGCCTCCACTAGACAGGAGGCTCGGTGGCATGTTAGTTAGCCTGACATATTTTTAGCCTAACATGATGTGGTAGATATGAGCGCATAATTTGTCGCTTGCTAAGATGAGGTAACTGAGGGAGATTACGTGGCTGTTGCTCGGTGGGCTGAGCAGCCTGCTGCCGATGATAGCAGCATGCATGGCTAGCTTGGCATGGTGTCAGCATGTTGTCGTTGGTTAGCATGCTATGAGCTGGAGAGGGTGCCCGCCTGGTGACCCTGTAGACTTGCCTGCACTCTTACAGAGCATATATGATGTAGATATAAGGCCTGGTCATGCTGCCAAGCATCTGCTCTTTGCTTGGGTGAGAGTAGGAGTTAAAGGCAGCTTAAAGGCAAGTTAGGTCAGGGCTAGAGAATGGTGTCGCCTCTCACGGGGCCCAGTATTTATGACGACACAGCCTGATACCCGCAGCGGGGCTTAGTGCTAGGTCAAGACATCATTTAACATGAATACTGGGTTTCCATAGGAATGCTCACCCAACTTTTGGCACATTTTACTGTGTATTTATAACTGTTCACCAAACAAATGATAAAGTGTTTAGGTTGTTCACATCCTGAGTGCAGCAGGTGTGTGCAGTGTCTTTTGTTGTCATAACCCAAACACCATAAAGTAAAATCAAACAGGAATTGATGTCCTTTTTTCTGCCAGACAGGGAAAAAAAAGAATTTCTTTAAGACTGTGAGCTCCCAAAGACTTTCTCTGTCTTTCCTTTAGCTTTTAAAGACAGATCCGCACCAGAAATAAAGCCTCTTACAGAGTCCCCTCTAGCCGTCAACTGCACTGACAGGATCAGATTTAACACCGTACTTGATTTTCTCAGCCCTCCAAGAAAGGTAAGAAATGACTGTCTAGCATTTCTCTGCCACCCCTTTGTCTCACTGGAGATCAAAAGCGAACTAGACAGATACTGTGTAGTTAAAAGACACATAAAGGGCTCAGTGCTGGTAGCTACTGCTGTTCTTGAGAACTGTGTGGAGAGAGAACGGGGAGCCAGGCTTTATATGGCTCTGTCCCGCCACTTGAGCTATTTCTCAACTACTGATGCGATGATAAATAGAAGATGGGCTTCCTTTCCAGGCCATTTTGTGATTTTGCAATTTGTCATGTCTGGTAAATAAAAGTCTGCTCTTTCAGCAGCTTTTATCCGATTATTTTTATATCACACAATGGTTCAATCATAGATCTTAGCCATTTATTCTTCATATATAGAAAAACTTTTTATGTTTTTCTTGGCATGACCCAATATCTCATGGGCTTCACTGATTTATCACCAGTTCTGGAGATAATAATTCACTCATTTCTTGATCTAGTAATTCTGAAACAGTAAGTAATTGATTAGGTGATCAACTGAAAATTAATCAGCAGCAGTTTCAATTTATCAAACAAAAGGTGAAACATTCACTGGTTCCAGCCTCCAAAATTATTTTGGAGCTTTGGACTGCAAGTCGGTCAAAATGAACAATTTGAAGACATTGTCTGGGAATTTGTGATGGCAATTTAAAAAAAAATTATTTTCTGACATAATGAAAATAATAGTAAGATGCAGCCCTTATCTACTGCATCTAATGATTATTAGTGCACACATTTGTACATTTGACTGATTTTCTGTGTCTGTTTCTAGATCTTGTACAAGATAACATGCATAATATGTGAGATCATTAAAGCGAGAATGTGATGTTTGCAACACCTGTGATTTCAGGTGCTGTCCTCATAACTCAGTTTGATGCTGCTTACTGTTATTTTTAGAAAACAAGGCAAAAATGGCAGTCATGCTCTGTTCTTGCACAGGCGTCAGAGTTCAGTCTGCTCTTCCCACCCTGATGTTTAAGAGAGAGAAATGCTCATTCTATCATAGTATCATGTTTGCTTGCTCAGCTGAGTCTACGATGCCAGATATGGATAACAACCCCTCACCCCTACGCCCCAACAGCAAGCAAGGTCAAGCTAATGAGCGCTGTTATAGGCCTGAGGTGATGGGTGGAGGGGGGATGGCGGTTGCTGATTATTGAGCTTGTTTGATGAAAACAGCCTCTAGAAAGCAGAGCTGAGTGAATCAGGGAAGGGTGGATAAAAAATGAAGATGGAAAAAGCAGGGAATGACTGTCAGTGATATTAAAGGCCTCTTCTGGTCCACTGATGAAAGACTAATCATGATAAATGCTTCCTAAGTCTCTCTCATTTTGTACCGGTAGACACACACACACACACGCTCATGCTCACACAGACATACAAAACCATTTTACTAAGCAATACTTCAACTATTTTGGAATAAAACCAAGTCGGGCTTAAAATATGGACAAAGTGTGCAAAAGGGAGATGGAAAGTGAAAACAACTTTTGAAAGATGACACCACTGGATATTTTTTCCCCACCCTTATAGATATAAATTATTTCTAATACTGCAAATCACTGATAGGTACATGTGAATGTAATGAAATACATGCATCAAAACAGAGGTTACAGTGAACAAGGGGACGTAAATCTCTGTTATATTCCTCAAGATGTTGTTTACGCTGCTGTTTTTCTTCCTTCAACCGCATATCATGGGAGAACAGGTTTGAATATGAAAGCAAATGCAAATGATTTTTGGCACATGTTGACATTCGCAGAGATTCAACCATCTCTATTTTTATTTTAATAGACTGAATGCAGAATGGTGAAGTGCAAAGTCCTGTCAGTGGTGCGCAAAGGGCAGGCGTCTTTTTTCCACGTGAATCCTACTGTATGTGTTGTGAGCACATTTGTTGTCTGTTGATGAATAGAGTGAATTCACACACCTCACATCGCTCTTAGTGGATCTCATCATTGACAGCATCGCTGTTCCGCGTGGCATCACAGCATAAACAAAATATAGCTTATGGCGTCTAAGGTTGGAGTCCTGGATGCAAATTACTGACGCAAACACACTGATGCAAGCATAAAGTCATTCTCTGTATCTCTTTAGCGCACAAACACGCGCATGGAGGCTACTGAGTATGCAATTGCACAGGGATGCTTACACACACTCGCATGCCCACCGAGAACACACACTCCCTCATGCACCAATGCCTTTTTATTTCGCGCATTCAACTCTGTGAGTGAGTTGAATTCTCTCCCCATCTCTCCTTGTCTCTGCTGTAGTTAATGACTTCTGCCTAATGTCTCCATAAGCTCTATTGAGAGGAATGAATGCCAGGTAAGACTGCAGGCCACATCACATTCCTGCCTCTCTCTGCTAAACTACACGGCCTGCCTACAGTAATTATCACAACACAGAGAAGAAACTCAGCGCCAATGTGTGAGTGGGGCATTAGCTCGGGGGCTTGTATGTATGAGCGAGTGTGATTATTCAAATTCTTCTCTGCACTTTGTGTGTGTGTGTGTGTGTGTACAGTATTTGTGTATATGATTGAGCTATTCTAGATTCAGTGCCAGTATAAAGGAAAGAAAAACAATTGCCAGGAGGTAGGAATTAAAATCCGACACATTACTGAAAGGGGTCATTTTCATTCCGCATCCTGAGTGTGACTCGAGAAGTAGAGAACATTAATATGTGCTGTCAAATGAATTGATTTGAGAATTTTAACACATTATGCTGCTATTAAGCTCCCAGGGTTTACCGATTTCTCTGTTGAACATGAAAAGTACATAAAAATAAAACCCTGAATGGAAAAGCCTCATTTGTGTCATACATTTTATTGTTTTTTCTTTTCCATATTTTTCCCTCAATTATTTATGGCTTCTTGTGGCTTTTGGGAATTGTGATAAATGGCCCAATTCTGAACAAATAAGAAAGTCAAATCATTTTAAACCGTAGGGTGTCAATTTGACTGATGGCACAGCAGACAAGGTATTATCAGCTCAGGGCTGTTGTCCTGGTTTTGCTGTTGTTAAGCAGTTGGAGCTCCTACACACCAAGCTGACAGTTGGCCATTGGGTGCTGTTGGGCTGTTGTCATTGGCTTACCATTGGCTAAGTTGTTGCAGGTGTCTGGCACTGTTGGCATAAGTTGGATCTTATTTTGTCCTTATCTGCCAATTGAGCATGTTGAGTAAATGGTGAGCGCAGTCGATGAGAGAGCTCTCTGAGTGGTTGTTCAGTCAAGTGAATCACTGATTTCACACAATAAGCCTAGATCCTCCTATCCTTATTTTTTGCCTCTACCTCTCTTCTTTTCTTCTTAAACAAACAGGACAAAAACACAAATGCAAAAAAATGCAAAGCTTTACAGAGCTAGTTTTAACTTTGTCACACTCTCGATTCATATTCCAGGTATAAAACAAAACTGTTTTTCTATTGCAAAAACAGATGAGTGGCTAACTTTTTCCTGTCATAAAGGCACAGAATTAAAGGAAAAGTTTTACATTTTGAGAAATACGCAAGCAATATGCTTTATTGTCAAGAGATAGATGAGAGAAACACTCTCATGTCTGTACGCTAAATATGGAGTTACTGCCAGCAGCCAGCTAACTTAGCTTAGCGCAAAGACTGGCAACAGGGGGAAACAGCTAGCATGGCTCTGTTCAAATCCACCTACCAGCACTTTTAAAGCTCACTAATTAACCTGTATCTCGTTTGTTTAATCTGTACAAAAACTGTGTGAAAACAACAAATCGTCATTTTATGGAGCGTTATTTGCCAGATTATTTTTTGGTCGGGACCAGTATCTTCCTGGAGCCTCTGCTAGTGGTCCTGGGCGGTAACTTCATATTTAGCCTATAGACAAGAGATTGTCAGTCCTCTCATCTAACTCTCAGAAAAAAAGGCAAATGAACGTATTTTCCTTTAAGCGCAGCAGTTAGCTGGCTGTAGTTGTAGTCTCTGCGTCGTGTTGTATCACTGAGGTGTAAGGGCCTTTAGACAAGCCAAGCCAGGGAAGTAGAAGCTGTAATGTATGCAGGAGACGTGCTTTCAGACAGAATTTGTTGTGTATTTCTCTGTGTACTGATGTTTGCCTCTCTGTATGTGACGGAGAGAAAGCAAGATTTGTATCAAATCACATTTAACCTCTCCATTCATCCATCCATCCACCCACTGATCCAGAGACACAGAGAGAGAGCACAAAAGTGAGTGAGTGCGGGGTTATTCCCCCATGATTTACCACTCATATTAAAACAGGAATATATTATATCTCAAATTCAATTTGAGAAGAGGGTGGTGTCAGCATTTGCCTGTCATCTCCAGCGATGGGAAGAGACTGGGATGGATGTGAATGCCTTCTCTTATTTAACTCTGTCTGATTCTCCTGTGGGAGAGCAACCACACACACA
>NTHP01000160.1:205618-218724 GCA_003416845.1 Oplegnathus fasciatus
ACACACACACACACACACACACACACACACACACAAACACATACTTTTGGAGCTCTTAACCAAATCCTGGTTTACATGTGGGAAATAAGTTGTCCTGCAGCCTTTACTGCAGAGTGAAACAATTGCATGAAGTGCAGGAAAGAAATATTTCTCATCTGACAGTCCAACACTTAAAATTTCAGATTTTCAAACAACATTGCTGTCATGACTTACCTTCCAGCCACTGTTAAGTGTTGGAGCTTGCATATGCAGAGATTTAACTGACATAATATCATGTCCATAAATATACATAATATATACACACTACATCATACTGATGACATGTACTTTGCATAAAATAAAGACCTACATATTCTGTGCATATGGAGCACTTGTTAAATAATAAAAAATGCTCAGGTTGATAGGAGAGCTCCTTCTATCTGACACATCATGTTACTCCTCAGTGTGCATGTGAATAAGCCCTCCAGTCTGCCTGCCACTTACAAATTCACAAACATCATCCAGAGAGAGCAAGAGAGGTGGTGGACCATGGAGTGTGTGTGTCCATGTGTCTGTGTTGTGTGGTGGGGGAGGGTGGCCACGTGAGGTCATACTGTACTTACAATTACATTTCAAGCTTTCTGCCAACCCCTTCACTGACAGCAACTCAGAAAAACAAATACAGCAGGGACAGCACTGACATGGAGTTTAGAAATACTAAAAGTGCCATGGAAAGAGGTCAAAGGGCAACAAAACTGACAATACTGTGGTTCAGGGAGAGGGTAAAAACAGTTAAACATTTCTAAAGGTTCATTCTAGTTCAGTTTTTGCTGTAAGTGTAAAAGGAAAAAAAGAAAAAGAGAAAGTAAAGGGAAGGCTGGACAAAGTCTGGGGTGAGGTGTAGCCTGAAGTTTTCATTATACAATAGATGATAAGAAGTGATTCTGCTGTCTTGCAGCTGACAGGAGGATCATTTCACCACTGAGAACCCAGGAGGGCGAAAAGTCCAGACAGAGCGCAGTGATAGCCGGGTCGCCACAGGGAAGAGAATGCTGAGCACCTATTAACTACAGAGTGCAAAGCTGGAATATAAGGTTGAACCATTGCCTGGAGGTAGGGGGTACAGTTCCTCTCGGATCCTTCATATTGTTGTCAGCACTAAGGTGACTTGGAGGAATTTAGAAAGGTGGACTGCGGTGTAATGGGTGAATTGCATGGCAGAGACAGAAGTGCACAGGGAACTGAGCCAACAGGGGGTCTAGTTGGGAAATGACTGGGTCTTGGACAAGGACTTGAGCTGAATCCCTGGTGAGAAAAGGCTGGCTTTGACAGATGTTGTAAATCTTCTGAATCGCGTCGTGGCAAAGTAAGGTTTAAAAGGTCGCTGGTGGTCACACTGGGATCCTCTGCAATGAGGGACTAGGGTCAGGGGAGTGTTATTACTGAGGTTGTAGAGGTCTCGCAGAGTAGGATTTGCAGCAGTAAAAGGAGAGCACAATTTTTTAAAGGTGCTTGATCTGTAGAGCAGAAGTCCACGAGGGGATGTAGAGCCACACATGATTTTGTAGAAAAGAAATTATGCAGTAATTAAACACGAATGCCCCACATGTATGAGAGAGCACCTTAGAGAGAGCCAAAAGCAAAAGTGCAGTAGCAGTTTAACAGCTAAAAGGAAGGCAATTACAATCTGTAGACTAGCTGACTGGATGACTGAGTAACATGTGTCATTATGATATCAAAGGGTGAAAGCAGGCATGGGGTGTAAAAAGCCTGCCTTTATACATAGACCACTGGGAATTCACTATGAATACATTGCCACTAGTTCTGTCCCTTTGAAGGTGATGGAGTCCTTGAGTCCTGAAAAAGTAAATTTAAGTCTGGATTTAGGGTGCAGCAATGTTTGTTTGTAACTGTGTTTTCAATGATGAGCGTCTGTTTGCTGTACAAAGCTGATGATACATCTGTCTCTGCCAGATTTCCGTCTGAACAGAAAAGTTTGAAGAGGCTGAACTTTCTGGAACTGACGAATATGTTTTAGAGTTTTCATCATCCCTTTAGTCTACAGGATCAAGGCATTGCTTGTGTTAAATGCATTCCAAAACAAACCGAGAGGACACCAACACTGAAACTTCTAGCGTCCCCTTGTTCATTGTCCCAAGTGCTGCAATTCTTTCCCACAGTCCAAAACACCCTCAAAGAAAAGGAATATCTGAAATGCATGAATATAGTATGTGTATGGATTTAAGTATAATGTTCAACTTTTCAAGTCCTAGTAAGCGTTTCATTATCAATGCAATTTTTTCAGGGTTAAGTTATGGACGTTGTGGTGAGATTGTTTTGTCAACTACTGTTTCCAAGATCAAGAATAAACTTTTAATCTCAACTTTTAAGCCAACAAACAAGAAATATCCTTAAAGTGGTCAGAAAATGAAAATTTGAACATCTACATCCATAACAGACCTCGCAATTGTTTTGTCAATTACTGCTTCAAAAGGTCAAGAATGAGCTTTAAATCTTATTTATCTTTATTTAGCTATCTAATGCATTTTGTTAATGAAATCCATTACTCTAAAACATTTGAGACATCAAACCTAATATTTACTTGAATGACAAATAGTATAAATCTATTGACAAACAAGTGTGATCCTTCCCATCTAAACTTTGCCAGCAAACTTCTTCAGCACTCCACTTCCGCCACGCCAACTCCTGATTTTAGATTTGAGACGTGCCAATTGCCATTCACTGAGGCGAGTCATAACTCTGCCTAAGAGCACTCATTGAGGGTTGAGGAAAGGAAATGGGCTCATATATATGCAAAAGTTAAAGGTGTGGATGGCATGTAAATGACCAAATGCATGAGATTTTGCCCTTGTAAACACAGCAAACACAGGTGATTGCTAATGGAGAGAGTCCGTGGTCAACGCTTTGGCGGAGGAGGAGGCGACTCGTGGCTGAGCAGGTGCTAATCACAGCTCAGGTCATGTTATCTGCCCCTGATTAGAAACACTTAGAATTCATTATTGCTGGGATGGCTGCAGAAATAACCTTTTGATGATGAATGTATGTAAGAATAATATATGTGCATATGAGTTTGTTTAGGAACATATGGCATCTGCATCCCACACTCCTTTTGTAATGGCAAGTTTATGATGGAACTTGGTAGCTGCTGTACTTTCTGTCTCTTCTGCTCTGAGACGATAGGAGGCTCTTAGTGTAAATTCAACTTCAAGTACACTTAAATTTATGAGAGTTTGGTGGAAAATTTCTTGCTCACTTTAATAGATTTAATTTTCATAAATTAAACCCTGATGAAGCACGATTAGCTTAATTTTAGATCATCATAGTCAGTTTTATCTTTTCAAAAATTTTGATACATGCCACCCCCACTTTCACTAATCCCTTTCTCAGTGAAAAGCCTCAAAGATAGCTGTGCTGTATGTAAACTTTCATTTCTTATCGCTTCTGATTCCCACTCTGACTTTTTCTTAATACTTTTTAATACCCTGCCATTTCCTGGTGGAGGGCTACATGCTGTCTCAGCAGCAGACAGACAAAAGCGGTGAGGCACATGGAGGGAGATTCAGGGGCTTAGTGTCTATGGGAGGGTGACCCTATATTGTTCCAAATGCATAAGGGACCAAAAAGAAAACCCGTGGATGAGGAGCCTTGGCTTAGCGCGTAATGCATAAAATGAATTTCTCACCCACGTCTACTGGTTTGCCACTTATTCACTCTAATTCCTCCCATCCCGCCTCCCTTCCCTCCTTCCACATTTTGCCCCTGTTCACTTTGCTTTTGGTTGAACAGCTCATAAAATTGATGTCGTAGCAGGATCATGGGTATGCGAATGTGTGCGTTTGAAGAAAGTGGTGATAAATTAGAAATTGTGTGATTCTGATTGCGAGAAAGAAGGAGTCAAAGAGCAAAAGAACAAATGTATAAGTGTGTGTGTTTGAGAGCGCAAGTGAGTGTGCGCGTAGGGTCTTTGTGTGCGACAGAAAGAGACGGTGTTCCAGGTTTTAAAGGCAGGTACAGTTGCAGAACGCTGAGCGCAGTTAGCTTTTCTCTTGGTAATTGCTCCTCGCCGTAAATGCTAATTTGGTGTCATGACTGCTTGGCTGAGTCCCAGATGGGATTTTAAAGGTACCCAGCCTCTGTCTAATTTCATTCTGTTTAACCCGCCCATCCACAGGCTCTTTGTGCACGCGTTCTAATACATGTGTATGTGGGTGCCTGTGAGCTTCAACTTAAACCGTCCATTCTGTTTGTGATTTAATGGTTTGTAAAACGCTTGTGGTCTCCCTTTTCTTTGTGTTTAAATCAATCTATTGTTGCACTTTAAAGCCAAAATTCCCCAGATAGTTTAATCCGTGGGGCAAAATGGAAAAATCAATGTATATGAATCATGAACCATATAGGACATATTCTAAAGATGTAGAGGGTATAAAAAATGATATGCATTACCACTATAGGTATAAGCAAATTGTTGAGTATCCTTTGTTTTTCTAGTGTGAAGCACTGTGTGATTGATGCCATGTTGCTGTACTGTCATTGAATGCCCCCAAGCACAGCAATCTAAATTAGTTATAAGCTTGAGTTGAAAGGAGAAATAGGTTTTTTTTTTGCTATTACAAGGGATTTAAAGTGTTTAAAGTAGCAACTTCACATCTGCAAAACACTGCTATTACAGGTTTAACCTTCAAATCATGGGCTAAAATGTTTGAGATTAATTTCTGGAGGATTGTGTTTGTGTGCGTATGAGCATACGTGCAGACGGTTGTGTGTGTCAGGGGGTTATTTTGACAAAGCCGTTTTCACAGTAGGTCCTCGTCTTTTTCTGTCAGTCCGATGATTACTCTGCTGGCTTTGCAAGTGCCCTCACTGTGTGTGTGTGTGTGTGTGAGAGGGAATTTATTGGTGTTTCTGGATATGTGTGTGCCTATAGATTTGTGTACATGCTCTCCTAACTTGAACATACTTTCACTGGCTGGGTTATCACATCAGGGTGCATACTGAGAGCAGCCATATTGTTTTGCCTTTGTGAGAAGTGAAGGCTTTAAGCTTGCAATTCTCCATATGGATTAGGCTGTAACAAACCGACTCTATAACATGCCTCTGGCTCATAAACATCCTGTTCTCAGATATGTTGAGTTCAGAAAAGGGATTATTAAGGACTACATGTTAGCTTGTCTCTTTACACACACATCTTTCATTACAGGATTTAAAAAAAAGTCCCTTTACATGGTGGAGCTGCAGTACAAAATATATTTAAGGATGTAAAATGGGCATCCTGGCAAAATATTGTTGAAAAGATGTCGAAAAGATTACTGAAATTAGGATGTTTTCACAAAGTAAATCTGAGGCTATTTACAATTGTCTGGGTTCAGCAAAACTAGAAGTATATGTGGATTAGGGTCATTTGGACCATAACAGTCAAATTTTCTGTTGACATCAGGTGCTTGGTACAAAATAACAAAACATGAATGCTCTCTTTCTTTCCCTGAAACAGAGTGATCAGGTAAATCCAGGTGAAAGCTGTGATCCCCATTTAATTTCACCTATTAAATCCACCTCAATCAGTGTAGATGAAGGCCTGGAGATAACTTAAACGAGGATTTAAAGTCTTCAGACCCCCGAGACTCTGGACTGTGTGAGTGAGAGAATGAACAAAATAAGCTTTATGTGCCTTTGAACAGGGTATGATTGGAGGTGCCAGGCTGGTTTGAGTGTGTGAAGAACTGCAACGCTGCTGGGTTTTTCAAGCTCAGCACTGTCCTGTGTGTATCTAGATTGGTCCACCTCCCAGAGGACATGTGGCTAACAGCAGGACTGTGGTCAAAAATGGCTCATTAATGAAAGAGGTCAAAGGAGGCTGACACACACTGAGCTGAGTAACAGATAGTCTACAGTTAGTTATTTGAATGTCCCACTCAATAATTGCCCTGATTGACCTGTAAAAGAATGTCTAGGTTGTTTTATCTATCTATCTATCTATCTATCTATCTATCTATCTATCTATCTATCTATCCTGTCAGTTTTTTACCCTGCAGAAAGTAATATTTCTTCTGCTGAGACAAAAATCCTTCTGACTCTTTCCTTTGCAGTGAGGGGCACTGGTTCATATATATGGCATTCTCCGGGATGGGATATCTCATTAAGATTGGCATTAGAGGTTTCCTGTGAGATGATTTGTTTCCAGGGTGAAGGAACTGTGCACTCCGAGGGAGACTTCCCACAGCAGCGGATACCATTATCCCTGGGATCACATACACACGGTCTGCTGAATATCACCATATCAAGACTTGTCGTCTCAGTTTTCTTCCCCACTTGCTTACTTTCCATCTTTACTGTCTTTCACTTCCCTCTTTTACATCTGATAAATGCAGATCTGGCACCTGTTATCTCCTGAGCGCTCTCAATATGCCACGAATATGTTATGGGGCCAATTTTCAGATATGTGAGTGAAATCTTTCACCGTGTGGGAAAGAAACTTGTGAAGTTGTGGTGAGAAGGGCATGAATAACTGTTGTCAATATGATATATTTTTATATATTTTTTCTTCTCAGCATATACCCAATTGTAGCATGATATAAGTATAGCATTTCCTGGCAGTGGCAATGCTTCATGCTTTGAACTCTGCAAATAATACTTGCATATTGCATATTTTTCCTCTATACTTGCATATTGCATATTTTTCTCCATATACTGAGGCAGGAGAGAGCGATCATTCTGTGTTTTTATCTTTCATCTTCCCAATATTCTAATGATCTTACAGTACCTTCCCTCTTGGGCAATGATGATGATGCATATCAGTTTTACAGCCTTGCAGAGATGCAAAAACCGAGTAAATTACATGGCAGCGTAGAAATGATCATTTTGCGTGCAAGTCTGTGGGGAGTCAATATCTCAGCAGTAGGCAATGAGCAAACTGTACAATTGCAGAGAGAGTAAATTGATGTAGCCTCACATGCAGAGATATTGCTCTTTTGAATTGAACCCATGGAATCTCACTCTTGTGAACCCACTGTCTCTTTTTCTGTATAATTCTCCCCCTCTTTACATTGGTTTGTGTGCACACTAAAACAAATATAAACATTCACTCTCTCTCACTTACTCCTATTAGCCTGCACTGCTGCCTTGCTCCTTAACTGGAAAGAATCAATAACGGTGATGGCTGGCAGGCAGACTTACAGGCGGGCTAGTTGAGGAATTCTGGATGATAAGGCCAAAATGTTCCACTCCAGAAGCCTTCAATAATCTTTATTGACCACATGAGAGCAAGACAGCAATGACTTGGCATGGTCATCCTGCCAAACTTCCCTCATCGATCCTCTCCTTTTTTCCCCAAAAGAAATATCTTTTTTTACAAGATATGTTTCTGAGAATGCTAACATGTTGGTCGAAACCCTTCCACGGGAGGAGAGGCTGTGTAAAGTTTCTGACTCTTGACATCCAGGTCTGGGGAAACAAACTGATTTTCAGACTCCCACATTTGATCGATATTCTTCCTGTACAGATGGAGTACATAAGCAAGTCAGCTTGCAAACTAGCCAGTCAATCATCCCGCCAGCATGGCGGGTGCAATAAGCAAGCTCTATTATACTTTTTACACCAAGCTCTTGACCCGCATCATAAGCAGGTCAGTTGTCTTTCTAGACGAGTTGACCCATGTCCAGTGACCTGTGTTGATGCTCCATCTCAAGGTCAGAAAAGGCAATGGTGGAGAGGGGTCAGTGCAGGACAGGCTGACATGTACAGTGAATGTTACTCTCCACTGGTCACTGTCAGAATCTTCCACTGGTGACCGGCAAACATGACCATGGCCTCCATGTCATCCAAAGGCCACAGGAGCTGTGATGGAAAACAATATAAATTCTCCCCTTTCTCAATAAATACTGGCAATGATACAGTATCTCTACCATCTCATCCAAGACACTGACCATTTATTTTCAAATGTATGACAGAAAAATGGGATAAAAAAGGAGCTAATTCCCCAAAACTTTCACTGGTTTTTAACTGCATTCCAGAGTATGCCACATAACCAACCATTTGGGAACTAAATGAATGTGTTAATAATCCTCCTTATCATTAAATTGAATAGACTGTGAGCTATAGTCTTAAAACTTTATCACAGCTGAAAGTCCAGCAGCCCAGTGACAGATAAAAACACATCAACCAGAGCTGCTGTGCACAGCTGGTGTAAGGAAAATTGACAGGATGTCATCTGACATCTCCCTGTCCCTTTTAAGTTCAACTTCATTAGTTTCTAAAGACAATACTTGTTAATATCACCTTAGTTGTTATTTTAGTAACACGTATGTCTCATATAGCCTATTGTAGCAACCCTAGAAAATGCCTGTCATCCACTCTGCTAAAGAACCCTTTTGTTGGCATAGTGGCATAATTGCTTTGGGTGCTTGAGCTCATAGTTGTGTGTCTGATCCCTGCCAAGTACTCCGTTTTAATTCCGCATCACCATTTTCTCAAGTTGCCTCTTTTCACTAAAACATGTATTTTGTTTAATTAATGTTAAAGGTACAACATGACTTGAGAGAAAAAGCAATCCATACTTGTGGAAATACTCTAAAAGCTGCTTTATAGTTACACGTCCTCAATAGCTATTGATTTTTCTCCTGGTACAGAGCACTGTAATTCTTTAGCTGCTGGTGCATCACCTCAGCAGTCAGCCAGTCAGCAATGCAAGCAGGTCTGTCAATGAAGACAGCCAATCTGCCAGCCAACAAAGCTTCCCACCTGCAAGCCAGTCAGTCAGCAGCTACAGTACCTTATGAATTAGAAAACCAAGTCTCCCAGTCAGTCAGCCAACCAGTCAGTCAAGCTATTTTCTTGCATCATTGTTTTCCTAATTAATATCATAAAATAGAGACATAAACAAAAGCATCTGGTGTACTACTGGAGAGAAAACAAGTGTGTATGATGTTGTTCTAAATACCTTCAGGGCGAAATCATGAAACAAGTATTGAACTGCTATTGAACATATACGGAAACAAGTAATTGTAATGCAGCATATAGCACATTTAACAACTGACTTGCCATTGTTTGAAATTGCATTATTTTCATTCCCCCCTTTTTTAGAAAGGGAAAACGCTTTTAACGCAATCTGACATATCCTAGTAATAACTCCAAGAAGAATGCCATTGGCCATAAAAGCTTGTATTTAAGTTATTATAAATATAATATAATATAATATAATATAATATAATATAATATAATATAATATAATATAATTTATATTTATTCTACTTTAGAAAAAAAAAAGGATTTGACGCTGTCATTTCAGTCACAGTGGTAGCCAATGTAGAGGTTCTCTCATCCAAGTAGAGAGATGGGAATGTAACATTATATTCCAGGAGGTAGAGAGAGAATGTCAGAGAAAAATAAACTGAAAGCTAAATACACAGTTCAGTAAAGTTAACAAAAAATCTATCACATCACCTCACATTGCCATTAAGCACAGAAGGTAAACACAGATGACCTACTGTATGAGTTGAATAAATAGATAAGTTGGCTTTGTTGTGACTCCAAAGATTTATGTCACCACTTGGCTTGCTCATGTGAAATGATGGCCCTCGTTCTTATTATGTATGGCTCAGTTTCAGTTTGTATTGATTCTCACAGAAAAATACTTTTGCTCCCAATGTATCACAGTTTCCCATCACATCCAAGCATTATTGTGTTTTCAGCTCTAAGAAGATACTGCTAACCGTAAACATGTAATAAACTAGGTCTTATTAGGGAGAACATAATGCTTTTAGCAACAGGAGCTGAAGGGAAAAACAACATAAGCAAGACATAAACAAGTTGTTTATTATACCCAGGTTCCCTCAAAGTACAGCAAGAAAAGAATGAAATGAAAGAATGCAATTCACATTAAAAGATCAGAATATAATACATGACCCTTGAGGTCTTATTCCGCCAAATGCACTGTGTCTGTGCGAGAGAAACAGACCTTATGTGTGAGGAAGTGTAACGTGAGAACTTAAGAAGCAGAGTGAACGTGTGTAAGTGTGTATTTTTGTATTTGTGAGCTAGAAAGCGTACAAGAGAGAGAAAAAGTAAAAGATGGAGAGCAGAGACTGTGTGTGGTATGTTTTGCTGAGGGATAAAAGAGCTGCCCCGAGAGACTGCAGAGCACAGTGCAACACACACACACACACACACACACACACATGCAGACACTCTCCAGGAAGATTGCTTGTAGGTTAAATCTAGCCTCAACAGCAGCTCTTGCAGGGTAATCTATTCTACTCTGTGTCTGACAAAAGAAATCTTTTTTCTTCCCTCGTTCCTATCCTTCCTCTCTTAATTTCTTTTTTCCTTCCTGCCTGGATGTTCCTTCCCTCCTCTTCACTCCATCTAACTCTTTCCTTTGCTTTCTAAGATGGGCTGTATTTTAAAATCTGATTAAAAACAAAAATGAAACATTCCGAGTATAAAAGAGAAGACTATGAAGTATACAATAAAGCTCGAGACGATCAGCTCTAATAAAAGATCATAAAAGTGACTGTAACACTATTTAAACAGCTAATCTCCCTAGCCTGGTCAATTCAAAGCCTCCAGGCACTGATGCAACATTGTAATCACCCATTATCTTCAGTGTAGATTTTGGGCAACCAATAAAGCTGTAATAAACTCCTGCTCTCCTCCCTCCCGCTTTCTTTCTTTCAGGTTTTACTTGCTACACAACGAAGCATGAAAAAACCTAATGAAAGAAAAACCGGGTTAAGGAAGGTACAAAGATGTATGACAAAAAACCCCACAAATCTTGGGTGAAATTTTACTCAGATGATTATCAGAGCAGTTGTGAAAGTGTGATGCTTTTGATTTTGTTTTTAATCTTCTGTAGTAAAAAGTAATGGGCATATATGCAGTTATATCCAAGGCCAACTTTAAACTTTAGTTTCAGTCAAGGATCTTGTCCCTTTTCTTCTACTTTCCACCACTCTCTATTTTAGCTGACTTACTAAATACTACGTTTTCTAACTCCAATTTCTTACCTCAGCTTTGTTTCTACAACAAAATGCCTGGACCTAAACTAAATGGAATTGATGGACTAAGTAGGTAATACAAGTACATAGAGCAGTATATAGTAAAGACTGGCAACACCAACTCAGATTATTAATTATAACTAAGTTGCTAAAAGTTGACAAAATCACTATATTGATTTGGATGGCCCAGTGTACTCCAAAGGAGGAGCTGCAGTGCGAAGCAAAAGGCAGATCACCTAAAGTCAACCATCAAAATCAAAGATATTTTCTCCTTCACACATCTGTTCCCTCTTAATGCTTTTTATTTACAGATTTGACATGGACCTCCAACCAGAACCAGAAACAAATTAAACCAAACCAAAAGCAAATTTGAATTACTTTCCCCTACCGATGGATACGGGAGACTCTCGAGGTGAACATACACATTGAATAAACATCACGAACACACTTACTAAACCCAAATAATCCTCCGTGCTTTATAATGCTGATAACTGGGTGCTGACTTAATCCAGAGCTCTTATTTATTAAGTGGAAGGAGCAATAACTTTAAGATCCTTCTTAAACAACTGCAGATTTAAGTATGCGTTGGTATGTGTGGAGTGTGTGTAGTGGAGAGAGAGTTTTTGAAAAGGTGTATCAAACAGTTATTTAATGAGTGACTTGCTTGCTAAACTCTGAACTAACTAAAATGTGTTGATGTCTGATAAAACACATGCACTTTCTCTTTACTCATCCTCACAAACAAAGTATGCAGACATTATTTGGCCAGCTAAAAACCAGCTGTTCATGATCTAAATCTTAAGCCCCAACAGACTTCAGGCACAAAAAGTTTCTCTCTTGCTCTTGGTTTCTTTCTCTGACACATTTTTTAATTTTGCAGTGAAGCCACATCCAATATATCACTGGCATAACATTTTTCAGACAGAGTTGGAGTGTGGGTAAACAGCAATTTGGAGGGGATGCAGATTAAAGGCCGAGATCCAAACCCATGTAATCACAGGCACCTCCTGAACTAAGCTAAAAAGTTCTCCAACTCATACCTTGCTGAGTGTAGAACTCAATCTGTGTGAGCACAGACTGATCGAAGATTTAAGCCATGGCCTCAGGACATATTTTATGAAGAGCAAAGTTATTACATTGCTGTTCTGTCACAAGTTCTCCCTGTTGCTGAAGCGAGAGGATTTCACAGGTCCCCACTTTTTACCCTGATACTTTTTCCGCATAAATTTGGGCAGCACTAACCAGAAGATTAGAGACCCAAGCTTGGGACCAGAAGATTACCAGTTCGAATCCCTGGACAAGCTGTGAAAATCTGGAGAGGGGAAGAGGAGAAGCATTTCTTTATCCTAAGTGAAAAAGTGTCATTTAAAGAGTGGCCTTGGGCAAGGCACTTGACCCTCATCTTCTCCACTCAAGTTCCAATAGTAAAGGTCTGTTCTGTATTTGGACTTAGCAGCTTCTTGGTATGACTGGATAGAAAGCGTGAGTGTGCAGCAGGGCATAGCTGCAAAGGAGTATACACTCTGAAAACCTTCTATCAGTTAATAAAAGCTTTCAAAGAGTAGGATTTTCAGAATTTCAGCTAACAGACTCACTGACATCTGTCCATCCCATGTTCTGAAATATAATCCAAACCCGGAACCATTTGAAAATCTTTCAATTACTTTTACTTAAGGCTTCCCTGAGTGCAATGGTGACTGAGGATTTGGATTTAGGGAAATCAAAATAGTACCGTTATGCCACAAAAAATCAGCTTGCCTCGGTAAAGGAATAAGAACAATGTAACCCAAGCCAAACCAGAATAGATACAAATGTGGCGGTGAAGAAAGCATAGTCTTAGCAGGCTGATCTATATAACACTGCAGACAAAAGGTTGATGAGTCAAATCCATATATCCATGTTCGCATCAGGTCTGAATTTCATGAAAAACACAACAGATCAAAAATTGCTCTTTCTTTCTTCTCCTCTTCTGTCTCTCTTTTCTCTTGTAAATTCACCAAGCGGCTAATGTGTTGCGAGGTCTGAAAGGTAACCAAACGCAACACGCTGGTCTTTTTCCTCTAACACTTACTGTGTGAGGAACATCCCACAGGGAGTGCTCACACATTCTCACATACA
>NTHP01000160.1:230154-259091 GCA_003416845.1 Oplegnathus fasciatus
ATATACTTGGCTGCAGTATGTGTATGTGGGTTGGAGAGAGGAAGGATTTTTATAGATCATTATTGAGGGGAGGTATAAGGCGGTTGTTTAAAGTTCAGCTGAGGTTGAGTTATTGTGGGTAGTATCTACACGGTGCTTTCTTAGTTGTGGTTTGCTTTGTTCTGCTGGCTGGATTGTAAAGCTGAAAGGTGAGTAAGGGGAGTGTTGGCAAGATGCATGATGTTTGCTTTCTGCTTTTGTTGTTCATGTATGTTTCAAAATGGCAGAAGGAATACATTGTGATACATGCACAGAACAGAAGGGTGGCTGGTGAAGACAAGCTTCAGAAGTTTTGGTTGAGTTAAGTTTCAAAAACAAGAATGATTTTTCTTAAATGTAAAAATGTTGTTTACAGATTATTTCAGATATTATCTTATGTAGCAATCAGGAATTTCAAGTTTACTGTTAAAATTAGTCTGCAGAGAATGATAAAAAGTTACTATGTATGTCCTTGTTTTGTGAAACTGTTGTACATTCAGACATTTGTTGCTGCTTTGTGTGTGTTACAGAATATTCAGACTGTATGCACTTTGTTACTGTTTCATCCATAAAACTGTGAAACCATAAGCTTTTCACAAGGCAGTGAACGATTATATGATTGATTCCTGCTTACTTCAAATAATTTTAAAGCTGCAGCTAATGATTTCATTATTGAATAATCTGCTAATCATTTTCTTGATTAATTGATTATTATACATTATTATTCAACACATGCCCATTGTAATTTCTCAGAGGCCAAAGTGTTGCTACAAATTGCTTGTTGTGTCCAAACAACAGTCCAGAACCCCCAAAATAGGCTTGGGTGGTATCTCTTTTTTCATACTGTCATACCTTCCTGACATTTCACCGGGGTATACGGTATATGATGGTATTTGTGTAAAAAACAAAATAAAAACCTAAAAGATGAGCTGCTGGTGATACAAGTCATTGTAGCATGTATGACATTGTCTAACCTACAGGGCTGTGTGTCTAATATGCAATTAGCCTACTTAGACAAGTCTTGCTTGGTTTAAATACTTATGGCCCATAGAGTAATGAATAGGTAGGAAATAAGTGCCCTCAGTATCTGGCACTGTTTAGCCTAGCGTACGGGACATCAGTTACTCCGTTAAATCACTTGCCACCGGTCGGTTTATTATTTTGGACGGTAAAAAATATGCTTGGCTGGTGGATTTTTTGTGTGAGTCAAAAAGTTCATTTCGGACACTGAGCACCCTTCTTCAATAGATTCAGCATTCCCTGCTGGAGGACCCAATGACACTTGGTGCTGCGGTGGATACCGACACATCAGTGGGCTGAACGGAGGTGATGTGCGGGTTGTGGTGGCAGACTAGTTGCGCTAGTTGAGCTGTGCACTACAATACATCACCTCAATACAGAATCTCTGTATCAGTTTAATAGAAAGAGGAGCGTCTGTATTTTTGAAAATCATACCTTCGGGATTTCTAAATACCCTGGTATACTGTAATACCTTCGTACCGCCCAAGCCTACCCTAAAATATTAAATTTACTATCATATGTGAGAAAGAAAAGCAACACATCCACACATTTGAGAAGCTGGAACCAGCAAATATTTGTTATTTTTACTTGCGAAATGACTAATGAAACAGTAGTGATGGATTAATGAAACTATTAATCAATTATCTCACTGACTAATCAATTAATGGACTAATTGCCTCAGCTCTAATTATTTTTTAAATTTGTCTGTTTTAGGGGTTTGTTTCCTCTTCAGCAGAAAGTGTGACGACTGTCCTGACATGCCTATGTGGCGATATTATCGTTATCATGGGCAATGTATTGTGTCATTTAGAGCTGCAGCGATCATGCATTTAACATAAGTCGATTGCAAGAAAATCAATCTGCAACTATTTTGGTAGTTGATTGATCATTTAAGTCATTTTTTAAGCAGCTTCCTCAGTGTGAGCATTTGCTGCTTTTTGCTGCTTAATATCATTGTAAAGTGAATACCTTTGGGTTTTAGACTATTGGTCAGACGAAACAAGAAATTTGATGACCACACCAAAGACTGAGAAAATGCGATGGGTATTTTTCTCCATTTTAATTTACTTTTACATATATTACACAGATCAAACAATTAATCAAGATAATAACCAAAATATTGTGTCTTGAGTTACCCAGTGATCCAACTTTAGTGTCCTCATGCTCATGTGTACATGTTGCTGTTTGTGTTCAGTCTGCTTGTACAGGGGGGATAATTATCCTAGAGGCGGGTGATAAACTGGGATTAGAGACAAGTTGGAAAATGAAATGACTTCCTTTAATTGGTTTAAAACAAAAGAACAAAAGGAGGAAATGGAATTAAGATTAAAGCAAGAATAGCAGCAACAGTGTGTGTCGTCCTCTCCTCAGTTCCAGGTGAGTCGGCTGATTGAAGACGGGCTCCTGTGGATTCTGGCCATGGATGAAGAGTTGACGCCTTTGGACTGCCTGCTGCCCTCCGGTACTGCCTTTCAAACACACATTCCCTTGGCGCAAACACACATGCACCCAGTCAATCCAATACTCAGGTCCACGCCCAGACACATATGGTATGTTCACCAAGCCACATCTGTGTGTGAGTCCACACACAAACCACGATCCAAACAAGGCGATCTGTATGCATCTGATCAAAACACACACTTACTCACATCACTGTCACACTTGTCTTCCTCTCTTTGCTTCTCCCACTCACTCTGACACACACAGAGCCTTGGGGGAATTAAAACTCAAAAACAAATCAATGGCACTTTCATGACAACAATGTGTATATGTATGAGATGCACTTCCTTGTGTCTTTTTTGTTAGGCTGCATACATAATGAATCTCTACTGAAAGAGGGCTTGATGTGTTTGCTTGTAATGTTAGCTGTTTGAGAAAAACAGACTTTGAAGAGGCATTTTGATTATTGAAATATTTCTAAAAATAAGTAATCTTGCTCCTGAATAAATCCCTGTCATCATATAAATTTATTTTGTTCAAACAAACACCGGAAAACCAAGTTCAATGTGACATTTGACAAAAAAATCCCACTCATTTGTTCTCTCTTTTTCAATGGCATGTAGACACATTTTTGTAGCAAGGTTCATTTCCGTAAAGATGTTCTGTATCTGTTGATGCTCTTAAAAAAAAAAGAAACTCTCCAGATGGTCAGCACTGACTGGCCTACAGACCTGAGGAGGAAGCTGGTTATAGCTGCCTTTAGCCACTGCTCTCAGGTCAAGATTTATGTGAGCTCCCTGGTGGTGTGTGTGAGTGCGGAGGAGGGAAAGCTGATATGAGCCCGTAGGGCAGGTTTTACCCAGAGCTGTAAAGGTCAAGGGGATTGCACAACAGTTTGGCCTGTTGAGGAGACAGCAGGCACATGTAGTTCTCTCCGTCTCTTATGTCTGTCTCGCTTTACGGCTACAGTTACATTTGTTATTTCCACATAATGTTTGAGATCTATTTTCTAATAAGCTAATTTTATGACTTAAATGAAAAATATTCCTTCCTTACAAGCTTGTACATTATAATAAAGGGGGCTGCCATTGGTTGAGCAGCAGCAGATACACTCCGTTTGTCCAAATTAAATTGGTGGTGTGGGGTTTTGACACTGGTTAGAAATTTTGTCCACCCACAGAAAGATATAAATAGAGAGCTTAGGAGTGAAAAACAAACGTTATGTCCCCAGAAAGCTCAGCAGTGTCAGAGCTTTTGCCTCTCTCATCCTTCTTGGAGTCTTTGGCATACAGCGATCACCGATGAGCCTGGTTCACAAACATACAGTTAAGCTTACTGTGTGGATATAGAGGAATTTGAGGTATTGAAGTCCTAGAAAAATCCACTCTTTAATTTATCTCTGTAATCTGTGGTGTTGCATTCCTGGAGTCATTTTACAAAGAACTGTTGTTATTTGGTGTAAGCACTTTCTTTCAACCTGCCACTGTTTGGATAGCTGAAGAATCTTGTATCGCGCTGTACTCCAGTTGAACATGAAATATCCTGTCTTGACCTTTTGTTGTCTGTGCTTGTCCAATCACAGAGTGGAATGTGAAAAATACACCACCAAACAAGAACGTGGGCCAAGGAATGCAAGGTGCAATGCCAAGAACAGCTTTTTAGAGGTGTTGAGATTTATGTGAACATGGAATTCTCATGGAAAATAAAATGCTAAAAATGAAGGTGATGAAAGTGACTGAATGATTAATTCTAACTTATTCTAATTAGGATTTAGTTTACATTGCTGATTTAACAAAAACAAAGCCACAATTTGATATAAACAGGCCTACGTTGATAAAAAAAACCTTGTTCATCATGCCTCTGTATTTATTAAGCTCTGTTAGCCCTGGTCTAAACATTTATTGTTCAATCAAGCAGCACGG
Organism: Oplegnathus fasciatus; assembly: GCA_003416845.1. NCBI lineage: Eukaryota > Metazoa > Chordata > Actinopteri > Centrarchiformes > Oplegnathidae > Oplegnathus > Oplegnathus fasciatus. Next base: position 234,555 of record NTHP01000160.1, read on the forward strand.
TCTTCCAGTGATCTTTGACTCTCAGTTGTATTGACTGCAGACTGCCCAAGACTGAGCTGCATATGAGGATTCAGATCGCGTTTGATTCCCATCTAATATGAATACAATCTGCTCTTTTGTATAGACAACTTGAACATAATAGGGCTGATATGATTAAGCAATTAAGCAATTAGTCCATTGACAGAAAATAATTGTCAACAATTTTGGCAATCAATTAATCGTCCCTTTTTCAAGCAAAAACATTCTCTGGTTCCAGCTGCTCTAATATAAGGATTGGCTGCATTTCCCTGTTTTCTATAATTGTAAACAGAATATCTTAGGGTTTTGGACTGTTGGTCAGACAAAACAACAACAAAATTGTGATGGACATTTTTTCACAATTTTATTATATTTTCTTATATATATTTTATATATATATATATATATATATATATATATATTTCATTGACCAGTCGATGAATCGAGAAGATAAGCGGCAGATTAATGAAAAAAAAATCTCACAGTCACAGCCCCATTTTATGATTTTGCATCTTTGACTGTTGGTCAGATAAAACAAGCAATTTGAAGACTCTTTGAACTTGTGATGGACATTTTTCACTATTTTCCGACACAATTAATTGATTAATTGTAAAAATAATCGACAGATTAATCAGTAATAAAATGATAGTTGCAGAACCAGAACATAATGTATCAAATGATGAGTATCACTGGAGGGACAGAGCAGCTATTAGTACTGTATTATATACAATATATTTAATATAGTGTAAATAGTGTAGGTTGCATTATGGTGCATTGATCTCTTCTTTCTGGCTTCCTTTGTATCTCCCTCTCTGTCTCCATTGATTGTTGTTGGAGGTTTCAAATCACTATAATCCTCTTGTTACACTACAAATGCCACTGTAATTGTGCTTCTATTTGTTCATATGTTTGAATATACTTGACATTCTCGCACGTGTGTGCAGAGCGGGAACATCAAAGTGGTGTTGATTTTCTATGCTTGTACAGCTCAAAAATCAATAACACACAAAGGCCAACATCAGTCAAGAGACACTCGCTTCTGATAGGATGCTATCAGCAGTTTTGAAGCATCCATTCAAACAAATGTTTACTCAAACACGTTAGCTAAGCATCACAGGCTACACTCTTGAGTTTACTCACTGTACAAATCCAAGATTTATTCTTAAGATTTCACAGGGTGTGCAAATAATCCCCCAAACAGCGGCAGGACAGAAGAGATCAGAGCGCACACACATCCTCCTGATGATATAATTTTGTTGTTAAATCTGTCACTTGCTACCACAGGTGAAAGATATGTTTGAGATTCCCGGTATCACACACTTTTAAAATCTCTCTGTCAACTGTATAGTATAGTGAAACACTTTCCCCCCATTAGATAACTTTCGAGTATATTTCTATGGCTTCTTTATTTTAATCTCTTGCAGGAAATGCTTATCTAGACTCCCGCTGGAGAATATAAAACAGCCCCTGGATGTCTGCATTTTAAAATCCCTAGTGTGCACAGTTAGCCTTTTAAATTTCTCCATTTTAATTATAAATGCCTATTCCTGGAATATCTATGTGCTAGGTTATGTGCTTGGATTTTGTGTGTGTGTGTGTGTGTGTGTGTTTGTCATATTTATGCTGTCTGGCACTTTTAAAAGATGCCCAAGGTGACATTTCTTTGAACGGAGTACACAAAAGGCCGCGCATCTCCTCGTGTGTGTGTGTGTGTGTGTGTGGGTAGGTGAGTGTTTGTGCGACGAGGGGGTTATCTGAAAAGTCACGGCTGGTTGAGTTTGTCTTTTGTTCTTTGTACACCTCCAGCCAATTAAGAGGCCAGACTGACAAATCTACTCCTCCTCTTTCTCCTCCTCACCTACCCCTCCTTGTGTCCTCCTTTCTTTTCCTCCTCCTTTGTGTCTCCTCTTTATCCGTTCTTCCCTTCCTCTTCCTTTTACCATACTCTGCTGGGGTTGACTTTCGTATTGGAAATGACCTTCCAGTGATGTGAACTTTTTAACAACATCAAGCCCGCTGCTGCAACAAAGTCACAAACCCAAAGGACAATTTTTTTTCTTCACACTTTCTCAGCCAAGCCAAAATGCACTCTTTACACTTGAGGGTATAAATCCAAAAAGGGTTTTTTCCAGGACACAAGGTGATGCACATTTTGCAATGAGAATTTCATGACACCTAAAGTATATTCTTCCTCTTTCTTCTTCGCTGTTGCTTTCTTTGGCCTCCCACTGCATTCATGATGTATCAGGAAAGGTGTATTGGGAAAGATACAAGCTTTATTAGAAATGCCATGTTGTGTTGTTCCGAAACTGGAATCCCGTTGTGTGGAATTTACATAAATACAGTTTAGGAGAGAGGGAAGAGGACATTGTAATCACAGAGTGTTGCTTAAGCTTGCATATGGCATTTTGGCTTTGCAACAACTTTAAAAATGGATAAAAAATCATTCATAAGGGCAGACATGAGAGTGAAAGATAAATGAGCAAGTAATGAAATGGGTAAGTGTGAAGGCGAGGGGAGAAGAGGTTGTGCTTTAGTCTTTGGTCCATTAAGGCTTTTCTAGAAGCTCTGTTTTTACTTTGTCAATGAATGCAGAGTTTTCCATTATTTTTTTCATCTCCTGCAGATAGAAAAATGACAATTCTCGAGTATTTGTCAGGGGATTTGCATTAGCAGCAGAGCAAAAGAAAAGCTAAAAGCAAGATGGATGGGGGGTTGAGGGAGGAAATAGATCTGGGAAATGATGCACCCTGGGACAAAGACTTTGACAAAAAAACAGGGAAGTAGACTAAGAAGAAAGAGCGAAGCTATAGGATGTCAGGGTACTTTCAGTTGTGCTGCTTTGAAAGGGCTTTCCTCTGTTGTCATGTAGTTACAGATGGTGTGTCACCAAGGTCAAGGTATTCAAATGAGCATCGATGAAATGTGTGCGAGCCTAAGTGCACAGATTTCCCTTTTGAAAAAAATGCTAATAATAAGGACTGACATTGATTGTGACCCTGGTCCAGGAGAGCAAAGGTACTGTAGTGGAGGGACATTGTTGCATAATTTGGCTACACATTGTCTATACTCTGGTTACGTTTTTTTATATCTTCTGATGTTGCAAACAAACCACTCACAGCTTAATTGGATCGAGTGGGAAAATGTTTTGAACTTTCACAAAACCGAGATTCAGCATCCTGACAGCATCCATTCCGTTTGGAATGGTTTCTGTTTTTAATCCTCTCTCTTATTTTCCTGTCTCTGTGTGGAGCATGATAATGACTTCATTATCACACCATTGTTTTAATTTTGTTCTTTATTTGGCACATTCGGTGCCACAAACAACAGCCCCCAATCTGTCTTAAAAATGTATTTTTTAAACATGCAAATAATGATGTGTTGTGTTTTTGCTATTTGGCCACTACGCATCATTGTCTATCTGTATCTATCTGATTGTTTATCATTCATACCTTTCCTTTTCCCCCTCCTTCTGTCTTCTGCAGGCACACAGAGGATCTGTCTGATCATTCTGAACCAGCCTCTGGATAAGGACTACCTATACATCCTCTGGAGTAAAGGTATATCTCACACATGACCAACACACATCAAACAAGCCTCCTTTATATCCCTTAGATCCCGTCTGCAACAGGTTTGCACTGAGCATGTATTCCCCTGCTGTTTTTTGTCAGACTGTGCTCTTTAGCCTGTGTAGCCTCTACTGTGCAAAATCTTAATTGCTGCCATGTCACTGAAAATGCCCCCTACCTGCCCTCTCCCCACATTTCCTGTGAGATGTGTTTTAATGAAGTTAAAGACGACATCATTTTTCAGAAAATAATTTTCCTTTCTGCAAGGACGACTTTTTATTTTGTTTTTAAATAACTCCTGTTGCTACATGGCCTGAACAATGATTATAATCAAAGCAAAGATAATATTATACTTTTCCATTGTATTCACAGCCTAAAAATGCAGCATGATTGTGTTGCCCCTGAGACACTGACCTCTGTACATCATGATTAAATGGCGTTATGATTTTTGAATCAGAAATGTCAATTGAATTTCTGACAGAAGCATCAACAACTAAACATCTGTGAAGCAGGGCCATCATCTTTAGAGCTATATTGTAACTTAAAAGCTCTGTATGCATTTCATTCATTATTTTCATAGGTGAGCCATATACTTAACTTTGTAATTTGTTTTCATTATATATTATGACATTCAATCCTATTAAAAGCACTCTTATAGCAATAAGGTCTCAAGGTAACAAGTAGGCACATCCATTCAGACTCATTCAAGTGTGTATACATTCACTATAGATAATTGGTTAGTAAATAATATGAACACAGACAATGGTAGTAGGTATCCACTCCACTCAGCATCAGAGTAACAGGGTCAATATTAACAAACCCAATGCAGATTCAGACAACTTTATTGATCCCAAGAAGGGCAATTCATTTGCAGCTTACCCAGTCCATACACACCACTCCAAAACTCACAGGCAAGGCAGTTATATGTCAGAGGCGACAGATCAACATACATGAGTCCATACAAGGAAACAACAAGCAGCAGTAAGTAAAATAAAACATTATCATTCATATAAATAACAGAGTTAAAAGTCATTTAAAGTGTTGGCATTTAGTAGCCTGATAGCGGAAGGAATGAAGGACTTAGAGGTTTGCTCTCCTAAGGGGAACATTATAACGCCAACCTCAGGGCATTGCACTGAATTTACTGGACAGAACATGGTCAGATTGGCTGATAATTCTTTGGACCCAAGACCCCTGCATTCAGAACGTGGAAGTTTCAGCCATAACAAATCCACCTCTCATTACTGGCCCCGAGCTGTTGCTTACATCTGTGATGCCTCTTGAGGGGGAATGTTCTGGTTAGTGGAAGAAATGTGATTGTGTCTCACCCTATAGATTTGCTCATTGATGCACAACTCTTTTTTATACATATAAAGGTAGCAAAGAAACAGTTTTTCTGTGAAAAGCGCAAAACAACAAGCACAGAAAATTGCAAGCAGGACAGGGGCTGTACTTTCATATTCAAACATACAGCACTTGTTGAGTAATACAAGCTCACTGAATGCATCCACTTTAGCAGTTTTGGAGTAACAGTCACGCCCAAGGGCATTTTGATGAAGATGGGAAGAACTGTGCTCAGTCACTTTCACATCAGCAACCTGCTGGTCACAAGTTTGCTTTCAGTTTATGAACAAAGGAAGTCCCCTAGATTCCAACCACTTTTTTGTAGTTGGTAACCAGAGGATATAAAAGTGGATTTGATTTTCCTTCTGCTTCATGAAAACTCCAAGGCCCTTTATCAGAGTAAAAGACAAACAAGAATTCAGAAAACTAAAAAACATGCTCAAAAGGCTCATCGTTAAAAGAGGAAAAATAGGTTTTTGAAGGGAAGTAGAGCTCCAGACTCCCTGAGGTGTCGCTTATGAGATGCATTGATGCATAGCGGTAGTGCTACTTGGCTGTGATGTATTAAATATGCAAAGCTGACTTTGAGCCTTTAAACCAGACAGTGTCATCTCGACCTGTATCCTACAACTTTGTTTTTCTTTTAAATCTGATCAACTGATCGGTAACAGAGCCTAACTAAATAAGAATAACTTGAATTAAACTGTGCTGACTTTGATAGGCATGTTGTTGTTTTTATCAAGGACAGAGTGGAGAGACGTGGCCTGGATCACTGGTTCTCAACAGTTTTGACACTGAGACAATGAAACAACAACAAAAAAACTGTAGGCAAAATTATAATACACAGACTTATGCAATCAGGAAGGAAGGTTAGTAAATAAAGTAACTTTGAAGCCAAACTGTGATTAAAACCACATCAGATTGAATTTTAATGAACACGGCTTTGATATTCTTATCAACTTAGCAAAAACCCAAGAGGCACCTGAGCTCTTTCCATCACACAGCAGTCACACAGTTAGATGGACGCTCTTGATTTTCGCCTTTATACTGGAGGACCTCTAGAAAGTCTTTAATGGCATTAGACAAAGCAATTTCCTCATCTGATTTCACACCAAAGGCTACCTGCTGCCCCAAGGTAAAGATTCTTTGGATAGTCTAATAAGAGAGAAGAGTAGAAGAGTAGAATAGAAAATATAGAACTTAAAGAAAGAAAAACATAAAACATTCATCAAAATACCTGTCAAATGAAAAGGGAATGGGTTAATTGATGCTAAATCTCATCAGTCTTACACTGTACATCCAGAGCAATGGGAAAGGCCATTTTCCTGTAGATCTGCAAAATACCATTAAAAATCACGTCGTTTTTCAGAAAATTGCAGTTATATGATTTGAAATGCATTTGAAGACCCATTTGTAATTTTTCATCTAAATTGGAGACAGTTTTTCAATATTCAGCTTAAATTGTCTTTTTGCTACCAGCGTTGGGAGGTATTAGACTTGTAATAGATTCTTCATATCCTGTTGATTACAACTGACCCTCAACAGTGTTTGGAGATTGATATTTTTGGTTTAATATCCTTATTTTCAAATCCAAACTGTGACCAGACCAGCAAAGTTTAACTGATGTGGTTATACTCCAGGGATTGCATTTTACATAAATGCATTGTGGGGCTATTGCATACCCTTTTGCTGATTGTTTCACTCATTTTTTGTTATTCCATTCAATATTTGCCAGTAATACAGGAACAAGATTCATAAGGCAAGCATCGCCTCAAATCATCAAACCAGCCAACTGCGCCATTTGGCAACCACTGTGAGATAGGTGGACGTATCAGATGTACTTTGACAGTGTTGGGAATCGGCCCATGAATGAAACCTTAGTCAAAATGGAGGCTGACCGCATGGCTTCTTGTGAGAACAAAGGGAGCCATCAAGCTCTCTTTCAGGAGCCTCCATTTTGTCTTTCACACCTATGTGAGGAACCCCACCCATTGACCCAGCTTCCAGGAGTGATTGGTCAAGCTGACACAGGACCCATGACCTCATCNTTTGCTCCCTTTTAGATAAAGCTACTTCTAAAAAAAAAAAGTTTCTGAGATTTTGGGTGGCTTTTCAAGTGCCACAAGCATTGCTGTGGTGTGGATGTCAAAAATTGGGAAGCTTTCTTGATCAGTTTTGCTCTTGGCAGCAATGCACATGGGACTTGAAGAAGTTTTGACAGAATGATGATGGTGCATGAATGGCAGATCTCAGATCTCTCGCAGTGTGATGGTAAACACGCTTGTAGCAAGTTTATCGTTCCTCACTCGATATGCCATGTATTTTTAATGTTGTTTATGAGATAAGCAGATGTCAGTGTGCGCATGAGCGTGTCTGAGTGTGTGTCACTTTCCAGATGGTTGTTCACCTATAGGCATCGTAGCCAGGTCTCCACCCTTACAGACACAGACATCTGCACGCTCACACACACACACACACACACACACACACACACACACACACACACACACATACATACATACATGCAACACTCTCAGGTCCTCTGATGTGCTGCCCCTGGGCCCCCTCATCACCTGTGGGAGAGGTAGAGCAGCAGGGAGCAAAGGAGTGATGGAGGCTGGAAGAGCACAACGCTGATCAAAGGGAAACTCATTTACAGGTGCCGAGTGTGATGTTGTGAAGTGGGATCAAGCTGCTTATCTCACTCACGCACCCTCTCACTCATCTAGTCCATCAGTCACCCACTTTCTCATCTAGTCAGTCACCCGCTCACTCTTTCACTCAACCAGTCACTCATTTACTTACTTACACATCCTTCACTTGCTCACTGTGTAACAACACAAACAAGCAGATCAATAAAGCAATCAGTGACGGTAACTCTCTCTTCAAGACAAAAAAAATGGCCTGTGCTTACTACAAGTCCCTCTTTTCATCATTTGTTGATGTGGAGCAGCTTGCCGAAGTTGAAGTTTATGAACATCACCCATCAGACAGTCGAGTATCAGCCTTGCAATCAAGGCCGGTTGGGTGATGTTGCTGCAAAGTGTTGGTTTGCATATACACACTTTCTGCTCTTCTACATTTAAGCCCCTGTGTCAGATGGAGTAAATAGGTATGTGGATAACCCATTAGCGAGGATTGATGGATAGAGATCAAAAGAAAGCTAAAAAGAAAATTCTTGCGAGACTGTCAATGGGAAGGAAAAGGGAATGAGAGGAAGAGCTAGTGAAATTTTGCCACCTAGAATAACAAAGAGAGGGATAGAGCAGAAGAATAAAGAGTCACAGAATAGAGAGAAAATGAGATGTTTGTGCAGGAAATCAATCAAATTTGAGGCAAGGTGTAGAGAGCAGGGTGGATCTGGAGACAGGGTGACAGATGGAGGGGGAGAGGTGGACTGATAGATGAAGGGAGGGCGTCAAGGCATCATAGTAGGGATAATAATCTTTTCACCGCTCTCCGTGACCGTTTGCCCTCTCCTGTACTGCACTAAAGCCCCAACCTGACAGGCACTAATCCTCACCACTAACCTCATCAATACTGGCCTGCTATAGAATATACCCCACAGCAATGTGTGTGTATGTGTGTTGAAATGGTGTTTCTGCATGGACGTGTACGTGCATCTTTTCTGCATCAAACTCAAAAGCGAAATAGATGATTAAAAAGCAGTGAAATGACAGGTTTAGCACTGTGTGTGGAAGTGCATTATCTCCTGCCCACCATATGTATCTATCAAACAGCAGAGTGAGTGACAGGAGGAGTTGGTTCTGAAGCCTGCAGGGAGGGATTATTATGGCTAGTTAATTTACAAGGTCATCTCCTCCGACTGCTTCTGCTGTCCCCGCTCAGCTCACATCACATCACCGTCAGGATTCATAAGGCATCTATGTCTCTGGGTGATTTTCTGTTGAGTTTATTTGTTAAACTCATATGCTGTATGAAGAGAAGGAGAAGACAGAGTCTGTTAGGCTGTTGCATTCACAATTGTAACGCACTTCAAACAGCCCGCAATTCATTGTTTTCAGTGTGAGAATGACAGTAATTGTATCTTCACCGCCTGTAGAGGGAGTGCAGATGGAAACATAATCTTTCTGAAGTTCAGTTACCCATTTTTGCCATTTACTGCGATGACAACAAATGGAATATTGAGAGATCTAGAAAGACAGGCGCTCCCACAGGCATTTAAGAAAGTTTCTCTTATAATGAAAATAAACCTGAATAAGCCTGTTTATGTGAATTTGGAGTCTTAGGAAATGTCAAGGACAGCAACCTTAAAACGACAGATGAAGCACACTCTTGATTATTTGACATGCCGACACGAGGACAATTAAGGCTACAAAATTTTAAAATATGGTTACACAGTCAAGGACATCAACCTTAACACAGGGAACAGGGAAGTGCTTTGCTGTGACAATTTAACTGACAGGGACATAAAATATAGAATGAATTACTGATAAATACAAAGCAGAAGTAAAAATTACAAATTTACAAATTAAAATACAAATGTCATGAGTTTCATGCTATTCCACTGATTGACAACTTGTGGTGGTAACACGCAAATAAGTGTAGTAATGCGCCAGCAAAGGCAGTGAAGAGGAAGACTTCTAGCAACTAAACATGGATGTAAACAATGCAGTATTTATAATATTCCCAAAATTTGCTTTACGAATGTTTTATGAGGAAGGAAATGCATCCAACACATTTTTTAGACCACAAGGATACACACAATGCGCTTCAGTGAGAAACACTGAAAGTAAACTTTTGTTTGTTTACAAGAAACCTCCACAGATCACCTTTAATTGCTCTGAAGCACACGAACACTGCTATCAATCAATCAATCACCTGCTGAGCAGAGTCAGACACATCCTGGGGCACGGGGGCCGTATTGTAAAAAACAAAGGCCGTATTGTACAATGCTCTGGGAAACCCTGACATAAAGCCACCGGATGTAATAATACATTAACAGCATAAAATAATTTTAGAGGAGGTTTTAACATAAACAAAATATTGAAAATGATCACGCAGTAATATTTATGAGATCTGCTTTTGTGTGGAAGGGACCTTTTGCTTATCAAAATAAGCATTAGCAAGAAGAGGTCTCACATGATAAAATTTTGCAGTTTGTGTTTGAAAAGTTCATTTCCACAATGAATGAATGAGGACTTCTCAATGAATGGGTTTTTATAGTGGTTCTTAAATATCTCTCATTTATATGATTATATAGTGGTTTTTGGCTGGACCGCGGAGGGCCAGCGCTACAAACAAAGTCTGTCACTGAGTGAGTGAGTGGGCGAGTGAGTGAAGTTACACGATGGGTCAGTCGAGTGTTGGAGTTTCCTTATTGGCTGTTGCTCTTTCAAAATGAATAGGCGGGAACGTTAGTTATGCATGTACACTATGAGTACAGGCACCGCACTCTAAAACTACAGCTGGTATTACAGCTGGGTAGTGTCGATTTAAGGATTACAGGAGAAGGAGAAGGAGCAGTCTACACTTCCGTCAGCGCCATACTGTGTGGAGTTTTGAATGGGATTGATTGGGACTGCAGACGAGAGAGCCTGTATTTGTGACCTTGTAACCCCTTCAGAAAATGTCTCTGATTGGTCGGCAAGTCAGGAACACGACATCTGATTGGTCAACAGACTCACCCCATGGCATCATGGGATTGCTAATGGACGGCTAACAACAACAATCAACCTCTTAAGATATGAGTGGAAAGTTTTGTTCTTGCAACTGCATTTGTAACATTTTTTTTAGTCAAACATAATTTAACCATGTCATGTGATATGCTACCTCAGTACACTTTAAGAACAAATATTACTGGGACCACTACAGAAAATTGCAGATGAACATTCAATATCCAGGAATTCACATTACAGACACGAGCGCTGACTATGCCTGTAACAATTTGACCACAATAGAGCACATTGACCATACACGGTCCAGCCATGTACAAGTACTAGTCTTGTTATGATGGATCTTGCTGCTCTTCATACTCTCTCTATATGTTGCACTTGGTGAAAGTCTTTAAAGTAAAGTGACTCTAAAGTATGGCACATAAAATAGGCACATTTTGACCTCCTCTGTACCCTCTGGGGAAGTACCACCCCTTAGTTGCACTTCTCCTGGTTAAGGACCAAATATGGTGTCACCTGTCTTTTATTGGGCACTCACTTTGCCTCTCTGCCAGTCTGGGAATGTGCCCAGCCCATCTGTGTAGNNTGCCCCATTGGCTGATATGTGTGTAGCTGTATATGATTGGTTGTGTTTTATATATTTTTTTACCTTTAAAAAAATCTGCTTCATATCTACCCTATTTAAATGTTCCTTGTAATGTGTTTTCATGATGACCCTGATGAAGGGGCTAAGCCGAAACGTTGGTCTAATAAAGTTGTTCTATATACTACAGGTGTCGCTGGAGTTTTGACCTCCTCAGTTTGTGGTTGACTGACGGCCCTTTTGTTACAGCACAGTGTGAATGCAGCCTAAGATTACAGGATGGATATAAGGCAAACATATGGTCAGAAAATGCATATAATGAGAAATGATACAAATGTAAGTAGATCATTTTGAAAGATTGTTATGATGTTGGTACTTGAGAGCCGCACTTTGTAGAATCACATCAAACCTCTCAGATTCTGTGTGTGTGTGTGTGTGTGTGTGTGTGTGTGTGTGTGTGTTTTAATGGCATGCCATACAAACAGAGCTGAGTAAATGATTGACAGACGGAAGTAACTGTTCTAGAACCGTAAGTCTGAAATTATTCAGTGTGTGTAGATACTTATACACAGATAATGACTGATAGCTTTACAGTCTGTTACCACCAGGCTTAAAGAACAGTTCTGTGTTTTTCGAGAAGTTGTCATTTGAAAAGTTTTTCAGCCTTTGCACCCTGTCAGAGATAATGAGTAATTTACATTCCAATCATTTCTTGACGTGGAACATCGACAGCAGGTGGTGGGGGTTATGAATAAAAGCACTACCTTGAGTATAAGTGTCTTATTTACATCAATGCAAATGTGTTTGCGTTCTCTCACTTTTTAAGTGCTCAATGCGAGGATAGTTAGATTGAGAAGGATACCCCCCTCTGTCGGAATAATCATTCCTCCCTGTTTAACTCTGCTAATTGAGTCCACTTTAGTGTATGTGTGAGTCTGTGTTTGCATGTGATTTTCAGTATGTAGGTGTGACACAGTATGCATTGTTACATGCTACACGTCTTTTTAGGGGTCATTGTGATAATAATTTGCTAAGAGTTGTGTGATGCTGAAATAATGGCTGTGGAGATGGCAGTTATGCTAAGTTTAAACTCTGAACCTACATTTGTTGTTATAGTGTACACCCTGGAGAACAGAAGTGTAAACTTTAATATTTAATTCACATCTGTGATGTGTGCAAATCAGTTTACAAATAGAAAGTTTTGATGTTTATTTCCCACTAAAATGCGAGGTAGGTAGCCACAAGGAAACACTTTATCTGTATTGTCTCGTTGATAACTAAAAAACTTGGAGTACAAGATATTCTTAAATTAAATACCTGTTTGGTGAATCTAAGTTCATGAAACTGTCAGAAGTAGAACTTTTTTGAGGTTGTCTGTGGCTCCCTGGGTAAAGGTACACTGTGGAGTTTTTGCCCACTATAGTAGCACTGTGGAGCAATGTTTTTATGAGTGGGTCCCTGTTTTGTTAGTATTTTTTTTGCGCACATGATGACACAGGGACATGTACATGAGGGTAATGTGAACCACACTGAGGAGGATCATTTCACACTATTCCGCGGATCGACAGCCAATGGCGGTAACATGCAAAGAAACATAGCAATGCAACAACAAAGGCCAACATGTCAAAATGCCAAAATGTCTGCTGTGAAAATGGTTTATTTAAGTGATAAAAGTGTAATTTCCCCCACCCTAACAGGTGCAACGTCTGTACACACCCACACAGACCTGAGAAGAGGTCTAATCAGGCAACAAAATTGCTGTGACAATTTGACTTCACCTGTGTGGGTGTGCCATAGGTCTGCATGGCCGTTCAACATGTTTGGTTGACCTCAAGGATACGGAGTGCGTTTTGGTGAGAAACACTGTGTATGTATATATAGCTTTTGTTTGTTTACAAGAAGATCTCACAGGGTACCTTTAAGTGGGTCTGCGTGTAACCACTGCTTCCCTAGACTAGGGCTTGCATTCACCAATAAACGAATAAATCGAGCGCTATGAGACAGGATATCGCTGCCCTGGACAGTTATCACAGCAGAAAACATTTTCTCCTCCATATGGATGATTGTGAGGTAGAAAGTATAAATACACAGTTAAAGTTGGCCTAATGTGGTTTAGATTTGCCTGCTCAGGATTTTTGTGAGTTTTCCCTCTTTGTCCCTTTGTTGGTGTAATACTAATCAACAGTATGTGTCTATAGCATGTGACTGATATTACTTTTTTATAAGATAGCAGCTGCCTGAAATGCATGATGCTATGAAGTCAGGCTGTTCTGAAGGCAACACAGGGTCCAAACCAGTAAAGTGGGCAATGGGTGTGTAGAAAAGTTGCAAACAAAGTGAAATTGACATTTCATTTCATTCTGACTTGTAAAACACTTTCTCAGATTGCGTGTGGTGACTTGTATGCATGCATATGGCCACATGTAGTAAAAACCGATCGCATGTGTATCAGGAAACTGTGACTGGAGATTATTCTTCACACCATATCCTGTTGTATTACTTTCTTTTTTGCTACCAAACAAATGACAGGGACACAGGCATGTGTACACTCAGTGATGGGTTTGGGGAATGGACACAGTTGGAGAAAGAAAGCAGATGAGACAGAAAACACATGTACGACAGTTGCCCGTCTCTTTGGTGCAGGCTTTAGTTAGTTTTAAACTAGGTGCAAGAAAGAAACTACATCTGATTCTTTGAAGTTTTTCCCCTGTGTGCGCCACAACAGCCCTAAACAGAAAAGGGCTCTTAAAAAATAGGCTGCCTGTTCAATTTGAATAGAATGGAGGCCATGAAAGAGCATACATTTGCAAATAGTTTGCATCTAATTTAGTGCAACTTGAATACCATTTTAAGAATAGCAAATAACCATGTCATTTGTCTGTTTTTAAAATCAGATGTATGTACTCTTTCACTTACTTTGCCTTTAAAAGGTCAAATCAAACTTTTTACCCATAATGCTTTACTTGTCTGTGTAGTGTGCTATTTGTTATGTTTTCTGTGGCAGAAAAGTGGTTTCTTTATAACTAATTAGGACCTTACTCCTTATTTTTGCAGTGATTGAAGTATATTTATTTAACAAAACCTTGACAGTGTTTATTTTGGTGTCCAGACTAGTGCTGTGTTTAAGTCGCACATTATTAATATGTTTTTCCTTTTTCTATACATTTGTTCTTTGTGAACTCAGCACTCTGACAGTCAGATATATAAAGCAACAGAATCTGTCATTGATCTCACAAAATAAGTCAGTGTGTTGCATTGTTTGGCATGTATGTTGCCTTCTAAGAATCAAGCCAGCAGGCTACAGAAGCTGTAGGTGTACTCACAAAAACCCCCAAAGCACCTTTTGATAGGAAACCACACCATAGGATAAAGAAAGAGCATGCAGTATATTTATCAGGAGTAACGCTGGAAAGATGTCACATGTGTGATATGGCTCCTATGAACAGCTCACCTCAGTATACACGGCCATATCTGAGAATAATTTCTTTGAAAATCCTTGTACAACTTGCACGCATAAATGGCAGGTCACATTTCTTAATTCCTCGCTTAACAAAATATGTCATATCCAGTGCCAAGTATTATTAGTATGTGCCATTCTTGTTTGTATCCCACTCCAGTGGAACTAATCATAAGTGGTATTTCATGTTTATGGTGAGGCTTTCTGAATGTGATGAGTTTTTAGGGAGGGAGAAATGATGTCAGTGAAGTATGTGCAGAAAATTACACCTGTATGCCACCAGTTAGACTAGGCTAAGGTGGTACACATAGATAGGAACATAACAAATTGACTAAAGAATCGAAACATCCTAAAGTAAAGTGGACTCACCTGCCCTAAACTCACCTCTACATAAGTGGAAACTGGTTTACTGTGACACAACACATTGTTTATACCAGTTTGAACTGGGTCATATGTAACAGCAACAGTGAATGTAAGGTGTATCATTCATTTAAAACTAATTGCCTTCAGTTACACAGGCTAAAGTATCTCTCTGCTGTCTTTTCTGTAGCTGTCTTGAGGGCATGTGCTGATGGAGCTGCCAATCACCTTTATAACATCACTGCTGGAGATCGAGACAGGTGAGTCTGTCTTGTGTTCACATTTGCATTATTCCATTTGTGTTTTCACTTGTATGTCTTCTTCTGTGCATGTAGTTGTGTGGTTATGTTTGGGAAGTGCACACTGTTTATTTAATAGCATTGTGTTTGTTTTTGACCAAAAAGTACTGTGCATTTAACTCTGTGTTTGGTTGCGTGTGTGTGTTCCCGGTGAGGAAATGCACCCTGTTTATGTATTAGCTTTGTGTGTGTTCCTGACAAAGTACTGTATGTGTTCATTCTGCAACCACATTTTGTGTGTGCGTGTGGCTAATGGAGGACTGCTGTCAGGACAGTGATGGATCTGGGGTTCACTGTGTCCCTGAAGTGTTGAGGCTTTTACATTAACACCCAGAGTATGAGCATGAGTGTGTTTTTTTCAGGGTGTGAATGTGATGTTATGTGTGTCTGTGTTTGTCTGTCTACGTACATGCTCTTGCAATTCTGTCGTCATAACAGCCATTTTAAGTTATGAGACGAGGACATTTTTGCAAAGTGCCATTTAGGCCCATTCACACTTTTTCACTGAGGAAACTTATTCTAGTCCTTGAGGTTCAGACTTTGGAAGCTGAAAGCCTTAATGTTTTTACAACTAATATAGTGTTATTATATGGGTATGTAGGCTATGGTTGACTGTGCTGATACACTAAAAACAGCTCATTTACTGTGGTTACAGACCATCTGCATACTTTGCTATTAATGTTTATTATGTTTATCAGGTCAAACATACCAAGGTGATAAAGCCAAAACCATGTATTGTAACCACCACTTCAGGAAATTATATACTAGTGGAGACTTTATCTGATTGGTCAAAATTCACTGCAAACCAATAACACTGATGTAAAACAACTTCTCAAAAGCAGCACTAGATGCTTTAATAATGTTGAAAAGGCTCGAAAGTTAAGTCTGACAAAAAAGAAAGAAAAAGAAAGTCAGTGTTTGGTGTTAAAACAACAAAATGACAACTTTTACTTTGTTATCATAATTTGTTAGTAGGATAGACAAGCTCAGCCAATTAGGATCATAAACAGGAAGAAGTAGAATAATTTAAATATACACTGCAGTGTGTACACTCAGATTAAACTAAATGCTTAACCAACAGCAATAGTTTTCTAGTGTTTAGTTATGCTTCTAGAGGGGATTGAGGCTGCACAGTTAAGGTTAGCGATACGATTAGAATTAGGTTTAAATTTGGAGTACACAAGTACCGAGAGTTACAGTTTTTGTTGGAGATGAGAGAATGACTGAGGTCCTCACTAGTACAACAGGACAAACGTGTGTGTTTTGTGTGTCTACAAGCATGTACATGTATTCATTGTATTTTCAAAATAAAACCGGTCATGTATCTCTGTCTCAGAGTGTGAGTCTGAGCATGTTAGGCCTGCTGGCAGAGGCATCACTCATACTGTACTTCGTCTGTTTGTGTGACACAGCAGATTTATCTTCTGACCCTCCAGTCCGAGCTCTGTCAGCAGCCTGCACAGTGGAGCTGACAGCCAGGCCTCCCTTTTAGCCTGACCGCTCCCAACCCAAACCGCATCTGTCCAGAAAAGTTATTCATTATACAGGGAGGTTGGAGACTAGAGGAAAAAAAGTGAGGAAGGGGAGGAGGGGAAAAAAGAAGGCAATGTTTTTACGGGTGGGGATGTGTAAATCAATCACCAGCAAGTTAAGATGTATTTAACCTAACATTACCATAACTAATGGACTACAGAGAGGGAGCGGAAGGGAGGTAAGGAGAGGGAGATGCAAGTAATCAATCAAAGCCAAGTTTTATGAGTACTGGAAACACAGACAATAGCTGCACCACATAATCAAATAGGGGGAGGTAAAAGAGAGGTACAGGAAAAGGAAAACAAAAGAAAAGATGAACAAAAACGACAGCTACTTGATAAATATTATTTTGAGACCAAGATAAGGATCTAGATAGCTGGGCAGAGTTGTGCCTGTATGTGGGTCTGTGTGTGTTGTGCATTTGCCAGTTTTAGTGCAGTATACATATTAGGGCTTTCACTTTTTCCCCAAACGAGTGAAACCGTTACTGGGACATTTTTTCCATCCCAGAGTGAAAAACTCGAGTTCAAAACTCAGTCAAACTGGGCTATTTTGTTTGTCGGATACACGCAGAGCAGAGCCTGCTGAGAGGTCCCACATCTAAAATGTAGCTTACACATCAACAGACTCATGAAAGGATCGGTCCCCCCTCAAACTCCTGCAAGTAATGTTGACAAATTGTGCTGGCTCACTGTGGGGGAACACGTCGGCTTTTAAGATCCAGTTTTAAAAAGGGAAGCCAGCAAAAGTGTGAGTGGACATCATTTTGACCACAATAACTGCAGTTCTGCTGTTGAAGATGTAAGTTATTATCAGATTTGTTGAGAAAATCAAGGCTTTTCATTTGCCTGTTGAATGACTGTGTCTGAGGTGGCGTTTTTGAAGGGCAAACCAAAATTGAAATTTGTAGCGTTTCATTTTTTTCATGGTGTTCTTTGAAATGTAAATGATGTAAAAACCCCTCTGAAAAAGCAATGGCCTTAATAAGTGAGGTGACGTAAGTGTGTATGTATTTGCCCACATGGGTGCCTGTGATTGTGTATTTCCATCAGAAAATAATGAGGACAATAAAGTTTCTGGTCAGCCTCCGTAGCCTCCTGCCACAAGAACAGAGTGGGTGGATGGCCTCCCACAGTTAAACGAAAGGTGCCACGTAATGTTCTGTCAAAATAGCCGTAATGGTAGTCATTAGGGATGAAGAGAGGAGAGGGTGCATCAGGCTAAGGCTCTATGCCTCTCATAATGACTCAAGTGACAAGGATTCGACTTCACTGTATGGGCTGTTAGAAAACAAACAGCACATATTTATATTTTCACACTAAATCCAGATGGAACTTGGGTGCATTTAAATGTCTTTTGCCTCTTTTTTAATTTAAATTATCAGCTTATGTAAAAATGACGTAAACATACTCACACCATACATCATTGATTTTCTATTAGCCGTTTTTCCTCTCATGTTGTTATCTCTGTTGACATTTATGTATGCTCCTATCTCCACTGTTTTTTAAACTGTATTGTGTTCTTTGATGACATACATATCTGACGTGGAGGCACTTGATCACTCTGTTCAAGCTGTGTCTCAGTTCTTAGGAATCGGGCTCACTTATTTGTTCTTTTCCTGGTATTAAATCTCAAGTACTACTATTACATACAGTACATACATAAGTGTTGCTCATCCACATGTGCGCTTTCTCTCTAGATTTAATCTGTTTTTTGCTTTGTCTTTCCCTCTTATGTCATTATTCTGAATCTGCTACATACTGTGTTACCACCAGACAAGAATCAGTATTCATCATTGACATGCAGTCATATATACACACATACAATATACTGCATATTTAATTACAGATCTCCAGTTTGAGCTTGTTAAACTGGCAGAATCAGCCAGTAGCTGAGTTTCACGCCAGAACTAACCAAAAATCCACATCCAGTTAGTTCTGGGACTCCTAGGTACCAGTAGGAGTCTCAACAAGGCTGTGGTGAATTTGAAAACTGCACTGGTCTAAAATAATGTTTTGTTTAGCTGTTAATAAAGTTAATGGCATCAGTAGGTTATATGGCTTTGCAGGCCCTTTGCAACAGATGCACTGAAATCTGCCACTATAAGTCAAATGTGTTACACATTTTGACATGATATATATATGTTGATATATGACAAGACAATAGAAAACATTTTGACCTGACGAAGATCCATGTAGGATCGAAACGTTGTCTTGATTAAACTTTTGTGGCATATAGTTAGTGTGCAGGCGTTTCCTTTGTTTCATTTTCATTGACGCTGTTCCTGATAGCCTTGCACCTACGTGATGTGCGTATAATTTCCCTCCTCCAACTCGATATATGACAATACAACATGGTTTCTTCCTTTTTCTTCATCAGACACACACAAGGACACTGCTTTATCTACATACAGTTAGCTGCTCTATACTACAGCTTGTGCTATAAGCATTATTATCATTAGATGATTTAATTCAACAGAATTTTCATCAGTCAAAGGAATGCACATAACTCCTCACACTCACAAAACTAACACACTCATATTCAAAACATTTCAAGCTTCCCGACATGACCGCTGAGCAACCGTCAGCAATGTAAACCATTTCACCTCAAAATTAATTGCTAAATTATTATTATACCAAACTTGCACTAAGATTGCTTTCATGGGGGCTCAGGCAGACGGAGCAGAGACCCCCTGGCTCTCCTGTAAATATATCCCTGTATCTTCCCCATTCCTAAATGAAAATTGCATTTTGTCTAATTTGTGCATCTAATCAAATCCTCAGAGAGGATAAGAAGTCAAGAGATGGATGAACAGGGAGGGGAACACGGCTGAATGTGGGAGGAGGTAATTGTACACAAGCAGAGTTTATAAGATTTGCAGCTGTGTGTGGGTCTCTCTCTCTCTGTGTGTAGAGCTACTGGAAGATGCAGACTTGTGAATGTGTCAGTGTTTGAATAAGTATGTGTATATGTGGAAGAGATTTTCAGAGCACAGTTGTGTCAGCATATGATTGTGTATGCATTTTGGTTTGGAGAAGATAATGCTGTCAGCCTCAGCAAATGAAGTTGTCAAGAACCAGACTACTTATTTTATAAGACTTAGTGGCAAAGAGATATCTCTGACAGTCTCTCTTTCTATTTGTCTGTCATTTCATGTTTTCTCTTTTACTTCTCACACATTTTATTCTTTATGCTCACCAGACAAGCCAACGTCTGTGTGTGAGGATTATAGTATTTTAATTAGGTCGGCGTCTCTTAGTGTCGTGGGCAGGGCCTCGTGTGAGTTGGCTAGATATGCAGATGGGGTCAGCGACGATATCTACGGCTGGCATGTTAGTATCTGTTTAAAAGACTTTTAACAAGACCATAAATTGGTGTGAAATATATCGTACTCGTTATATAATCCATTCCAAGCTTTGTTCAAATGTGCTGTGATCAAATTCGCACAGCTTGGGAACTGTTTAACTGCTGGGGTATCGAGGTTTGTGTGACCTAAAAACAGGGTCACAGGCCAACAATTAAGATGATTACACTGCAAATTAAACCAGGCAGGGGGTTTGAAAGACTCATGGACTAGCTGATGACTGGTAAGTAATGGCTCCTTTCTCCTTATTTTTTCAGTGCTGTTAGAAATTAGTTTATTCATTTCATACTCAAGTTGAATCAGAGCAATATGTTAAGTCATTTTACAATAGTACCTTGTTGAATTAATGAGTTCTTTGCCTAGCCACTATTACGGAATTTATTTTGGTCTTTATTATCATATCATCTTTTCTCAACAAGCTCATAGCGTAACTAGTGTTCTTCTGTTTTTTAGGCCAGATATTCTCGCAGTACACTTGCTACGCTGTTACACTCCAAGTGAAAATTTCCCTCTGTGTTTATTGCTCTGTGTTTGAAATTAACATGCTGAGTTGAGTTGATGAGCATGGGGAACTGGGCCTCACCTTTTAACACGAGGGCTTTCACTTTTGTTTTTACATAATGTGTTTTGGTGTTGTCATTAGTTTTTGCTAACTTTATCGTATTAGAATTGTAACAATTAAGGTTAATTAAAATTACAATTATTACAGTCCCCCCCCCCACCCCACCCCACCCCCCTCTAGTAGCCCTAAGAGTTCTGAGAGTTAATAAAGTAAGTGTGTGTGTGTGTGTTGAGGAGGAGTGTGTGAAATTATGACTATGTCTGGTTATTAGTCTGACAGTCTGCAGGCATCGAGCTGATTAACTTTGGGATTAGACACTGTTGGATCACAAATCCAGGTACTACAGACACACACATACATGCTTTCGCAATCATACACAATCATTCCTCCAACCATGGGCAACAGGTGTCTCATAATTGTTTCAGTGCAGAAGAACATAAGCATGTTAATGACACATGTACATCAGCATGCAAGCAAGCTCACACTCATGTGCCTTGAGGTCTTGCTAATTAGAATCTTTGCTGCAGTGGGATAATAAGATCTCTGTTAGTGCTGATTGCTTGTTTTTCATGCCTAACGTTGCAGACCAACAAGTCCTCAGATCGGAATGACAAAATAGGTCCTTCTTCCCTGAGAGGTTTTTCTCTCATTTTAGACAGTCATTATTCGCATGACCACAAGAGGTTACATTTGGACAAATGACCCATTATGTAATTTTTGTGATGAGGACAGTCTCCTACAAACACACACAATAAACCCATATTCTCGAGCACATGCACACACAAAAGTTGTTCTTGAAGTGACCAGAGTTTATATGCGAGTCTGTGAGTTTGTCTCAATGTTCATATGAGTAAGAGAGCTGAACGTGTCAAAGTGCTTTGCTTTGGCTTGTTTATGTATATGGGTAGTTAATGATGTCATCCAAAATAATTCCTCCACCCCTTTACTGGCTCTCCTCCTCTGATTGGGAGATGAGAGGGATGAGAGGAGTAATCAGAGCTGCATCTCCTCAAGTGATGAAAAGACGAGAAAAGGGAGAGGAGTGTTCGTCGTGCTGTGATTTGGGAGATGATGAAAGATACGAGAGAGGGAGAGAATATAAACAAAACATTTTGTTGTAATTAAGTGGTCATATGGAAGGATGGTGTCAGGCTTAGTTTGATGGAAACAAAGTCAAAAATAGAGATGAAGAAGGTATAAAAAATAGGGGAAGAGGATGGTTTTTTTTAGCTTAATTAAATGGAAGATGGAGGGAAGTTGCCTTAATTACATAGAAAAGTAAGTATTACAGAGCAGAAATGAGATGAGATTGGAAGAGGGTGTAAAGGAGAAGGCAGCATGGGAAGGAGAGGTGTGGGTTGGCAGGGAGAGGAGAAAAAAAGCAGGCAAAGAGGATGCAGAGAGAGGGACACACAAGCAGGCTGGTAGACAAACACGCACACACACACACACACACAGGCAAAGGTCATACAGCCATCCCCGCCACCCGATACTCAGACAAACTGGCGGTAAAATGCTCTATTTCCCATCCAAATTAAAGTGTCAGTTAATATTAATGTGGAAGTGAAGACTGTCAGACACACAGCACGCAGACACACAAACACACACACAAACAGCATTTATGCTCGCGCACACAGACACAAATACAGAATTTAGAATCCCGCCTGGTCAATTACTATCAGCCGATGGAGTCATGCACACAGGTCACAATGGGATGTGCGTGCGTGTGCGTGTAAAGCTCTGATCAG
The DNA here is from genome assembly GCA_003416845.1 of Oplegnathus fasciatus. Taxonomy (NCBI): domain Eukaryota; kingdom Metazoa; phylum Chordata; class Actinopteri; order Centrarchiformes; family Oplegnathidae; genus Oplegnathus; species Oplegnathus fasciatus. The sequence goes on from NTHP01000160.1 coordinate 257,028, forward strand.
GCCCAGTGTCACGTCTTGTCCCATCTGTCACATGAAGGTTATTTCTGAATGAAGATGCAATTGTGGGCGTCCTGTATTATAAGGAGGGGGAAAGTGTGTATATGCTTTTGTGTACCTGCTTATGTGCAGATGTTTGTGCATATTGTATGTGTGTGTGCACATTTCAGTGCCTGTGAAGGTTTGTTTGGACAAGGAAAGTTTTTACCTGGATCACATTTTTTGTCCAGCTCAGGTAGGGTTGTGCTCGATTGTCTTTATGCGTGCTCGTGGTAGGTGTGTGTGTGTGTGTGTGGCAGCAGATTGCATACAATTGCTGTTGTGTTTGCCTTGCTGTATCTTGTTGGTGTAAATGGGAACACTGAGGAGGGAGGGAGGGAATAATCCTTCTGTATCTCTTTCTGCAACCGACCGGAACATCGCTCTCGCCTCTTGCTGGGGAGCGCACACACACACACAAACACACCACCCAACCAACCATGAAATCGTAATGTCAGACCTGTTAATGCCTCTAGATAGCGGCAACCGCATCCCTGCGTGGTCCTGCTCCTTACACATAAACACACACACACATAAATGGAACAAACAGAGAGCTATCTGTCTCTCTCTGACAGGAATGTTCTACTCAGCAGTGGCTGGTAGATTTTTGGCTGTTTTCACTGATATCTGCAACAGACCTTGTTAATTCCTACACCCTGGGAATGTAGGTTGCCTCAAAAACAGAGTTGTGTTTGGATGAATGAAGTACATTGGGAAATTTATATTCAGAATGCAAAGCCTGCGTTCACATATATTCCCAAACCTCCTGCCCAGTTTAATTTTCAGCTGTAATCCTCTTAATTGCATGTATTAACATGGTATTCCTGCCAGGTTTATGTAGTTAACAACAAATATTCTGTATTACTTCATTTTGTGATCATTGTGCATGTTCTCTGAGAGGCAATTTTGGGTTATGTGAGTCAAAACTATGGGAAAGTAGGCCTGGGTGAATTAATCTTTATGAGAATAAATTGCATTTAAATTTTTTTTTTCTCCATGTCATAATCCATTATACAAAAACAGTTTAGATAACCAAACAACAAGCTTTCAAACCTTGCAGTCCAGGTTCATTTGCATCGGGCGGCACATGTGTTCCTGTAAACATGAAAGTTAACGTACATTAATTTCATGCATACTAACTGCAAAATACTGTCAACTGGAGTTTATTTTGTATTTAAATAATTGAAATTCGCATGGCTGAAAATTGTTGTTTTTTTAGTTTTATAGAGGAAGTGGACTGAGTACTGTGGTGCATAATCAGCACGCGGTTTGTGTTTTCTCCACATTTTCCTCACTTCGGATGATTGAAAGCGTTTTTGAGCTTTAAATGTATGAACTGTCGTAATCAGCATCTTCCTTCAGGAAGAAATGCAGCTTTTAACCATTTGATCCTGTACAAAAACAGTTTGACTCATGTACACTGTGTGATATTGGTTTATAGTATCAGGTATTGGTTGTCAGTACTGTTTGGTTGACAGTGACTGCCAATGTTTACATGTGATTTCAAAAATGTCTGCATACTGCAGCACACAAGTCTACATTGTTTTTACTTCACTTTGTCCTCTAACCCATATTAGTAGTCCACATAAATAAACCCATTCCTAAAATATACACACACATTATTTGTTTTACCTCACCACTTACTCTTACTGTATGCTGCATTGATTGAGCACATGTTTCAAAACATCAAATTTCATCGTGACCTGTTGTAATCAAACCAATACTCAGCTCTAATGGAGAATGTAGTCACTCAGTGTAATGGAACAGGCCAATATCGCATGAACACAGGTACATCATGCTCTGTTTGTTTGTGCGTGTGTGTGTGAGAGAGCGATAGAGAGAGAGAGACTCAGGATTGATTCCAGTCCTGTCATTATTCTGTTGTCTTTATGTGCTTGAGTTTATTTGAATGTATGTATCAAACGATCAGATTTGCTTGTGTATGCTGCCATGTATGGTTGTGTATGTGTGTGTTTTCACATCAATCTATGTATCTCTGCAGTCAGACCTGTGTGTGTGTGTGTGTGT
>NTHP01000160.1:268754-287271 GCA_003416845.1 Oplegnathus fasciatus
ACACACACACACACACACACACACACACTTCTCTGCTCTTATGGTGCCCCAATTTGCTGTTGTGCATGAGAGAGAGAGTCTCTTTTGATGCTCCCAAATTGTTTTTCCTCAATGCCAGCCACTTTCTCATGCTCCTCAGTTGATTGAGTTTACAAGTGGGCCGAGCAGCCGCCATTTGGGACACATGCTGCTCTTTTTTTCCCCCCTCTGTTGTTTATTTGCAGGATCCTCTGGACAAACAACTAACTGTCACACTTCTTGATGACACCTTGTAGTACGTTAAGTAAACCTTTCTCTCATGCACTCCCCCCCTACTTCTTGTCATTATTCCAAAGGCGCGTTGTCATTTGCTGCTTCATACCTCGACACCTCCAATTAATCTTACTTCAGTGAGGGTAAATTAAGCTCGTTTGTCAACGCAGCTCCAATTCGCTAGCGACTGATGAACGCAGACGCCTGTACATGAAGGTGAACGCAACCTTCGAAAGACCCAGTGCTATTTGTTCAAGTTACATCTGTAATTGAAGTGTTTACAACTTTTGCCAAATATCCTCACCACCCGTATTCCATGCAATCACGGCTTCGTTACGTGCCTAGCTTCGGGATTTGGTGGTACAATCAATACATAGAGAGCTGTTCATGTTCTTTACACAATCTAACACAAACACACACGCAACAAATTAAGAACAGAGGGATATGACCAGTTCTGTCTGTTCTGCAAATTTGACAAGATTATGTCACCTGAAAATATAGCTTATATATCCTTAAAGCTACGTATAAATGCAATATCCCATTAAACATGCATATTTTAGAAAATTAGTGAGGCAGCCATTCCAGAGTAGATCAATGCATATCTGAGTCACAGACATGCACTGATTTAATCAGGGTGGTGCCTGTTTGTTTTAGCTTTTGTTTCCCAGGTGAGGTGTCAAAGTGTTATTATGCTATCTTTGGGAAATATGCAGAAGTCTTGTGTTTTCTATAGCTGGCTCAGGGCATTGCATAATTCTTGTGTCTTTTATTAAATTATGGGTAGGGACACTGTGCAAGGGCTGCAGGCTTGTTTAGTCTGAGTCCCTACACGACAAGAAGATGTTTTAATCAGTCTAGTTCCCAAGGTGACGCTAAATTTACTCAATTTGGATCTAAAAGAAAAAAGTTGCACTGAGTTAATCTGTTTTGTTGGTTTTCTTTTGCTGCCTGCTCTATTGAGTCTCTGTCAGAGGGCCAAGCAGAGCCACATTTACTCAAGTTAGCATCCCAGCCCCTGAAGATACTTGAGAAAGTCTGCTCGCTGTGTTGTGGGACAGGCGATGCACAGCGCTGTGTCAGCCCGATCCGTGCTATAAATCATTCTATAAGCACACACTCTCTAGGTCAAATGTACAAGCTTGTTTTCCTGATGCCCTTTTGAGGAGTGAGACTTGTCAGTACAAGAGCTGATTTAAATGATAAAGTGTGATACCTGAGGTATGTTAGCTCATTCCAACTTCTGCTGTGCTGGAGCAAGTTAGCGACGATGTGGCATTCAAATATAATATAAATATAAACGTGAGGTAAAGAAGTGACCCAGGATGGTCTGCTCTGTACTGAAATGAGACAACAAAGAAAAAAGTCTCAACTTTCTTTATAGAAATCAAATGTTTACAAAAATGACGTTAACACTATGTAATTCCAGCATAATAATTACATGTTTTCTTGTGTTCTGCTCTCAGAAGGTAAGGGTCAGATGTAGAACAGCATCCACACAGAAACCCACTAACACGCTCAAAAGTATCTCAGCAGAGAGAACTTTTACAGACCAGGACTAATTGATAATAATGACCTTTAGGTAATGATGTTAATTCCAAATTGCTCATTGACGTAACATTTTAGGAAAACTCATGACAACATTTGTTAGCATTTAGCATCACAGCGGCTCTGTGCTCAAGTACAGCCTCACAGAGCTGCTAGCATGGCTGTAGACTCATGGTGTTGTTTCATGTTTCTTATTCCTAATTCTCTGGTATTACTATGCACATAAGCCTGTTTGCATATCACACTACCTACAAACGTTTGATTGGTAGCATTGACAAAGTATCTGCCTCTTTTTTTAATGCAGTTTTTAAAATATTTTACAAAAATCATTTAAATTGGAGCTCAACTTAATCATCAAATTGTTGTAGTCTTAACATAAAAGAAATATGACAAAATTAAAACAAAATATTATAACAATATATACCATTATACGCATGGTTTACTGTGTCTCATATGTAGTTTTAAATAGATTCAAAACACTGCCTTAGATTTGTCCAAACAGTCACCAGGCAACTTTTCCTCGTAGAGTTCCATCTTCATCGCTCTTCCTCCCCACGTCTCAGCTAAAAAGTTGCTATCGCAGTTAGCAGCTAGCTCTACAACCAGAAAAGGTTGTTACCCCGAGTTTAGCCTCTCCTGCATATGTGTTCAGGTGCACACGCATTTGTTTTTCCCTCTGACACACTCACAGAAAGAGAATATGTTTATGTGTAGAAAACAACCTCAGGGATGTTTCCTGAACACCAAACGCTCCAAAGCTTAGAATTTCCCCATCATTCCTTCCCTCTGGCTCCGCAGCTCCAGGAAGCCAAGCAAAGGAAACTCTGCTTTAAACCTGTCACACTTTCAAGATTTCAAACTCTTAATTGAGTGTGCCTGTCTTTGTTGTCTTTGTCTTTGTCTGTATGATCCTTTTAGATGACTGATCTAAGTTCTAGCTGTCAACGCCTTTTGTCTTTGTATTTATGCTTGGGTGCATGGCAGTTTGAGCATACATGGCACTTGTAGCCTGCAGATAGAAGTGTTTATGATACATAATTATTAAATTTCAGGCACTTTTGGTTTCCTGCAAATACAGCGTTTGCTTACCAAATACATGTATATGTGCTGTAATGAGATTGGGGTGTTTCTTTGTATCTTTTTTGTATGCTGTGAATGATAGATACTTGTTTTGACCTTTTTATATTCCAGCATCAGGCTTTATTATAACCAGTGCATTCAGAGCAAAGTCATTATTCACCCTGAAGAGACTGAGACTACCTTGCACCTACACTGTGTGATGCAATTGCTTATTTTCTCCAAGCCCTAGTTTCTCAAAGGGATACCGTGACATTTTGAATTTTTGTTCATGTTTATTTTCTGTGTAGAGCAATTCATAAAAAGACTTCACTGCACCTCAAAAACATTTCTTCATCTGTCCCTCAGACACCGTTGGAAAAGACTTCTTAACACTGTCAACCATCCTCCTCTGTCATTGATAGATACTGTTCTTTCTAAGCTAATAAAATACGCTGTACACTGCCCATTGACTTCAAGTGAAGTATCATAACAGTACCAGCTTTTCACTTCAAAAGCTGGTTGTTAGTACAGTTATTGGGTGTCAGTACAATCTTTTACTCCCTGTGACACACAGCAAAATAGACTATAATTCAAAATGGCAAGGTATCCTTGTAAGAGTGGGTAGGAACTGAAAATGTGTTGCTGCATTGACAAGAGCAATAATTTATTTTAATGAGCCTTGGTCCCTGTGTGGAGAAGCTCAGTTTCTCATTTGGGCCTGGAAAAGTCTAAGAGGTCTTGCTCTGCATTTGTTTTCCTTTTTATTTTTTTTTTCTATCTCGTTGTTTCCACCTGTCATCGACTCTGGCATACACACACACACACACACACACACACACATACATGCAGACAAATACTCATTCATTTTCACACTCATGCTGTGTGTCAGCAGGGCAGCCACAGACTGGGGGTGAACACAGGCCTGGAGGGGGACTGGTGCAGCCTCATTCCAGTAGGTGGACCCTGCCAAACAATCACCACTGGACTCAAATGGAACCTGAGTGAGTTCTCTTTTTTCATTTTAAGCGTTTTAATGATGCCCCACAGTCAATAAATAGTCACTTTGTTTATAGGCTCAGTAAAAAGCATCCTCTTTTTTTCTCATATAAAAACAATAAATACAAATTCAGTGTGAAAGTTCATTTCTGAACTTTGAAACAAGGTAAAAAATTACTTAGAACAAACTCTAAAATAGCCAAGATACACACTGTATTTGGAAGATTGGTGGCGATGTGTACCCTGAAGATAAGTGTTTCAGGTCTATAGTGAAGGAGAGGACATTCTTGATATTCTAGTAAAGGTTAGAAGACCACAATGCTGACATCACAGCTCCCTTCCCTACACATAACCATTAGCTGCCAATACTGCAAACCTACATTTGCGATCACAGTGGAAACAACTTCCACTGAATTTCCAACATGCGTAACAAGATCCAGTGAAGTACAGATGCTTAATTTGCCTCAGTCAAATGAAGCTGAAGTTTCTTATATTGAAGACACATACATACCACAGTGAGCTGTTTATATTCTTGAACATTGTGTGAAAATCCAATCAGACACCCGTCTGAGGACCCCTGTGGTCTTACCCCACTGTAAGCCTTGCTGGCCAGCTGTGTTCTTAATGAGTTGGCACACACCAAACTGCCACCAGTACGAGGGAAACCTGGACCTTCTGTCAATGGGGTTGCATAATGTGTCTGCTTCTTGGTGGGTGTCCACTCTCAGTGTCTGTGTGTGCATCTGTGTATATTTCTGGGAATCTGTACACTTGAGCGAGCACGCTTGTGTGTCCGTGCTTGTTTGACCATGTCTGTATGCGTGTTTGAATATGCAAGTGTGTGTGTGTGTTCACTTCCCGCCTTGTTTATGAACTTGTTTTTTGTGTGGGGTTTTTTGATCAGCTACTGTGTGTTGTATATTTACTCAGCACACCTGTGAGATGGCCTTCTGAATGGTAATGAGAGGGACTTTATACATGAGAGTCCTATGCAGATTAGCCAGTGATAACAAGATGCCTAATTAATCCCATGCATATTTAGAAGGATGGAAGTAATGATTTCCCGTTGGGGTTGAGAGGAAGGACCAGAATATGAAGCAAAAATTAAGCATATCAGTTTTTTTTCTCATATGTCTGACTGCTGCATATATGCGTGTTTATATAGCAACAGTGCATCTTGTAATACCATCTTCCATTGATTTGTGCATTTGTTTTTACTGTTTAAAATCGTGTCTGTGCTGGGTTTTCAATGCAACTGGCTCAGGAGGCCAAATCAGATCTGCGCCACTCTCGGGTGACACGAAGACGCTTTAGAAGTCCATTGAAATGATCTCCCACACTTGAGTTCAAAGCCTTTCTGTGATGAAAAATATATGATCTTTCTATAAAGAAAAAGTTTTGGGCTGTCAGCCATTACAGCCTTGCTGTGCCCAAAGGAGACTTTTTACTTGCTTGTTTTAACTTTTTCTTTAAAGAATAAAATTCTGCAATGATTCATGTTGTTTTGATCCAAAGTGTAAATTTGGGATGAGTAGTCAGTTATTGAGCTGGGCTTATATTATTGATGTTATTGATGGGCTGAAATACCCTAGGTCCAAGTTAATTACATCACGGGATCATTTTTTTATGTTAGTTAATCAATAATTTATATTGGTGTGAAAGTAGATCAGACACAGTACACATGTCTGCTCATGGAGCTGAGCTTGAGCTCACAGTGAGAAGATACCGTTTTCGTCTTGTTGAATTTTTGTCAAAGTTTTTTTCTTCAGTTTCTATCATTTATATTTTCCTCTGGAACAGTGTGAAATGAAGCTGTAATTTTTGCTCATAAGATTTGTAAAGCATTACAGTAAGGTACTCCCTTCCCTTTAAATGTCAAAACAAAAAATCTGAAAAGTTTCAGATTATAGTGTCACACAGTGCACATAGTAAGGGAAAGCAAAATGACCAAAATAAATATGAAGCACCAATATCTAAAATTATCTTGATATTGATGTTGTATGTGGTAATATTTACTGGGATATTCAAAGTTATATGATTGAAAAGTCACCTTGAAGCAAATGGTTTAAACCAAAGTCTAAAAAGTTCAGCATATATTACATTTACATATTCTCTGGTAATCAAATTTCAGTGAGATTTACCTTGTTATTATTCATTTAAACATGAAAATTGTGAACCACAATTTAGAATTTTACTTTGTAACTATTATACCTAAAATAGAAAATATGACACCGCCACAAGCAAAATTACATTTGTCTCCCTTGTGTTGGAGTAGTAGCAGAAGTTTAACGGTAGATACCTCAAAACTGCAAGAAAATACATGGCTAGATACCCCAGTTGGGAAAATTTGCTTTTGACATTTTGTTTAATTGACCTTTTAAGACATGAGGGCCCCGCAGAGACACCAGAGTGTCAACTATACTGCAACCTTGGAGCACATGGGTCGATGCCCCTTGGTACCAGGAGAAAGGAGATACTGCTGGCAGCAAAGTCAACTCATGAAGGTCATGGCAGAAGCAAACTGCTCAGAAAGTTCTGCAGGCAGATAATGGCAGGTCAGTTGAGGCCTAAAATTTTTACATACATTTGAATCAAGCAGTAGAAAGAAAAGTAAGTAAGAGGCGATGGTTAATGGGTGTTGATGTGGAAGCTGGAGAGCAAGGTACTTGCCAGTGGGATAGAAATTGACCTAAACTAACATTAACCTAATTTGCTCATGTTGGTGTTTGTAATAAGTTTCTCTTAATGCTTTCCGTACCCTGACCACACTTTAGTTTTATATTCTGCCTCTTTTCATGTTAATTATATGTATATCTTAAAAACAAAGGAGCATGCAAAAGATAAGCACTAATGCCGTAATGATTTAGCAAACTTAAAACATGATTCTTTTAGCAGATTTTTTATACAGGCGTGTACTGTAGCTGCCTGGGAGCTACAGCTGTACTTAAAAAATAATAATTTTGAACTTGTGAATTTATCATTGTCAAGGTAAATATATAAAACTACTGTGATATTGATTTTCAGTCATATCACCCAGCACCGCATTAGAGGTTGAATGCACAGGCTTTGCATAACAAACGCGTCAGAGCCTCCAGCCTGTTGGGCAGTGAGGGAGAAAGAAAGAGGAGGAAGGGCAATCTCTGGATGGCCATGGCTCAAGAGAGTCTTTGTTGAGACTGCTGTCTAATGAAAGGACTGCACTGCGGTAATGATACTAAAGGAGGGGAGTGTACTACTAAATAATGAAGTGACTGCAGTGTAGTAAAGGTAACAATGTAGGAGGGGAGTGCACAATGTTATAATGAAGTGACTGCTATGTGCTAATAGCCATGCAGGAGGGCCGTGTATATTGTGTGTAGTGTAGTGAATGTAATGTGGTGATGAGAGCATTGGCTGGAGAGGCGAATGGACTTCTGAGTTGGCATGAATCTGGCATGCGTAACACTGCTCTCACTCACATACTAAGATGTAGTAATTCACACTGTCCTTTTTCACTTTGTTCTTCCCCTTTCCAATTTACTTTCATTCTCATCCTGTCTCTGTCTCTCTCACACACTCCTACTATCTCTTCCTTCTCCTTATTAGATACTGTGATGGCTGAGCTACTTATCACCTTCTGTATGTTTAATTTTCAATCATCAGTTCTAAAATCCCCCAAGGAAACTGTCAGTAAATACTGTCATTGTGCGTGTGCACATAGTATATTGTCGTGCTTTTGCTTGTGTCTATGTGTCCATACATATGTGTGTATTTTAAGATGGGTTGTGGGATTTGGACAGTAGCTCGGGGCAATATTCCTTAATGATATCATTTCCCATGAAAGATTTTTAAATTTCACGCTAATATGTCACATGCACACAAACCATTATACTCCCCACCCTTCCAGTTATATGTGATAAGTAGACAGAGTTGTCTCCAGAAGATATGTTGCCAGGGAGAGACACAGTATGTTAACAGAAGACAGAAACACACACATGCAGACTCTTTGTCTCCTGTATGGTGACGATTTTTTAGGCTAATGTTGTCAACTTCAGTGTATTTATGTGGGATAATTTCTTATACTGAATTTACTATAAATACATATAGTATATGGTCATAGCATTTCTCCTAAGGAGATGTCTATATTATTTGTATTCAGTGCATGAGGAAAATGAAGTGGGCAAAGGTAATAAGGTAATATAGATTTTGCTAATGATACAGATACATTCCTAAGAATATTTGTTGGATGTAGACATCTTTAATCAGGAAAAGCCCTGAGGTTGAACATGTTACTATATTTCAACATGGTGAAAGACAAACACACACTTATATGGTCTAAATTTGCAAATAGAAGCCAGTAATCAAATGATCTTCCTTCCTGCAAATGTTTCACATTAAAAGCTTACAATATATAATATCAAATAAAGGGCTGGGTCTATCAGCAGTTGAGGTAAATAAATCATAACTATTTTTGAATTTACTGTATGCATATTCATTGTATATACATATAGTAATTGTGAGGTTAGCATTAGCCTGTAAAAATGTATGTGGCAGGTATTGTTCTTAAGTTACCAGCCAACTTACCAGGTACCGAATGTAATTCTGATACTCCAACATAGAGCAAAGTGGTTGGTTATGTGACCAAGGACAACGCCCCGCCTTATTTTTTTCATGCATCATACAAAATGGTTGGGTGAGGTTAAATGTGGAGAGGGAGCGTTGGAGAGACAAAAGCAGAGGTTGACAGGGCGGGGAGTGACTTGAGTCAGAAAAAAAGAAATGCAAGGACAGAAAAGAAGGAGCAGGGTGAAAAAAGGTTGTGATGTGATGACATGAGAGGGAGAGAAAGAGACATGGTAGGCGTCTCGTTCATTTGATGTTTGAGGATGGTGACACACAGCAGGAAATGGAGGGTTATGGAAACTGTTGGGAAGTGTGTAGGAGCTTTTAGCATGAGCTTGTATGCAGGCACACATACATACACACACATAGTCACATACAAATTCGGCTATAATGTAGTCTATTTCCAATAAAGTATTCTTTGCTTTTCCTCTTTGTACAGGAAGTTCTTGTTCACTGATTCCCTCATCTAATCATCCTCTTCTGTGCTCACCTCTTTTATTGTTCCCATTATTTGATATCAGATTACAGAAGATATCAGAGGTACGTCTTTTTTGCAGTAGAGTGAGCTTGTACTGCAGACAGACTGGGAGGGATTCAGTTTCTTTCTCTAGGACGCTTCACCACAACAGATCCTTGCCAGTATCCTTGCCAAATTTCATACAGTTTATTTCTTCTAGTTTCACTTTTCCCCCAAAGGTGCTCTGGACCAGGGTTTAACGTAGGTGTAGTACTGTTAAACTTTGACATCACAGGGTGGACACGGGTCTGTCGAGTAACAAAAAGATTAGTATGTGGTTATTATAGAAGTATTACAGGAATACTGTAACCCCTAGAGTAGATAAAGGAGCTGTCTTCCAGCTGTCTTTAAAAGTTCCCTGTGGAGTCTTTGTCCATTATCAAAGCTACATGTATGGATGTTTTTATGTGTAGGTCCACCTTTTGTTTGCTCTTGTGCACGCGCACGAGGATGCTTACGCAAGCACACGCGGGTGATGCAATACACATTTCACACTTCTCCAGTGATCAACAAGTGGGGGTAGCATGTCAAGAAACAAAATAACGTGCCAACAAAGGCAAGAAAGAAGAGGACTGCAAGCTAGTAAACAACACGTACAATGCAGGTTTCAAACAGCTTTGCAGATGTTCAACACATTTGTAAGACCTCAAGGTTACACACAGTGTGCTTTGGAGAGAAACACTGAATGTAAACAGAAACTTTGTTTACAAGAAAACTCCACAGGGTCCCTTTAAGTCTTGGTCGTGTGACATAAAAAACCAAAATTCTATAGAGATATCCTAATTTCCCTGCACCGTCATGTTGATGGTTTGCTATATATATGGCAATCTTCTTTCAAATGAGACGATTGAGACAAATGGGATGCTGTTACTTGTGGTCAAGGATGGTTTCTCTTCAGTGCAGCTCCTCCTGCCCTGGTCTCACTTTGGCAGGAGTTGTCTTGCAGCTTGTGACATCTGCCTGAGAGTAGGACATGCTTTGGGGTTTCTGTTACTGGCTCCACCGACTCTGCTATGGTTTGGAGCTCTCCCTAGCCCTTATCCAATAATGTCAACCTGGAGGTGGCAAGTGAGGCGCTCCCCACTCTTCTACTGGTGGCTGCTTCTCTGTGCAAGAAGTGATTGTTGTTTTCTAACGTGTTGTCAAAGAGGAAATATGCAAATCATTGTTCAGACTGGACTGTAATAACTGAGAGTGCACAGTCTTAATTAAATCAACAGTAGTTAATCTCCACCTCTCTGCTAGTCAGCCTGCTTGGTGGCTTGGCAACTGATGGTCCTGGGAATGTGTATCATGGCAATGTCTGTCAAACTTTTAAACTTAAAGAAAGCCATCAATCAATTCATTTGATAATTTCACAGTTTCTCAAATTCCGTATTCTTTCAAATCTTGAAACCTCTTCTATAATTACTCTTTTTACTTAGAGGAAGCCAATCTTCTCCTCCTTTTCCTCATCTTCTTCTCAGTAGTTATATGCCATTATTTGATACCAATAGAAATTTACACATTTTATTTGAACTTATTCTTCTCTCTTTGTTCAAGTTAGGTCTCCTGATCTTCTGCTCTGCTGCAATCTTGTACATTTTCACCAGAAGTCTCTAGCTTTGTTTGTTCAAATTGTCCTTATTCTAAATGTCAAGCTGTTCCCTTCTTGGACCAAATATTGGAGCGACCATCTGTGGAAGCTTTCCTGATATTTGTTTTTAGCTTAATTTGCTTGTTCCACCTGCACAACATTCAGCCATAAGATTTATAACTGTAAATGCAAAAACATGAAGTGTACTGTGGCCCTTAAAGTTCACATTACACATTTCAGTTTAGACCTCAAAATGAACCACACACTGCATGAGTTCAGTTAGCTTCAGAGAGACCTGATTCTGTTTGGCCTGATAATACAGTACATGCACACAACACTGTTTACTTCACAGGAGAGAGGTTGAAACAGACAAAGTGTGAAAACCCTTTAAAGGTAAGGCTTTTCAGGTCTTCTGCACTTACCCTCAGGCTTCTACCACAGGCTGTTTTTAATGTTGTTAGTTGTATATGCAAAGATGGAAGTGCAGCCCATTACTGTCTGGGGTTTAAGAAGAGATAAAGATAAAATGACAAGGAAAGCAGGATCAGTAATGGTAAGCATAATTTTGTATCTCATGTTAAATAAGTTCCTTATTTAGCTCTAAAATACATTGCAAAGTCCTGCAATATGTTGCACTTTTCTTGCAAGCTTAAATATTTGTAGCATAAGCAATGGCAGACTCACACACTGAGACCGTTTTTCTCAGATCCTTTACTGTAGAGGCTCAAACTGGGTTGCTGATACCAATGATTATGTAAAATAAGGGTGACTTCTTTGCACTCTTGATTGGTCATGCCCGGGCACATAAACCCAGACCAATCTCTTGTTGGCCAGGCTCTGATTGTTGATTGGTGTTGCCTGCAGTAACACTTTAAGACCCCTGCCAATTTATTTGCATTAAGTAGCCCTAACCTCTACTTTTCCGTGCTCATTTTCTTTGCTGTTGTGCTTTCCATTGCCCTTGCTCTATCCCGCAGAAAATGAGCGGCAGTGGACCGCCCACAGCAAATAACCACTGTAACATTAATCTGACATAAAGGGATGTCATTGAGTCTCCACAGCCATGAAAGCAGCAGAGAGAGTTACCCACTGGAAACCACTGACATGCACAGCTCTAGCACAGCGACCTTCAGATCACACTGTGCTCATGTGTGTGTGCATGTGTGAATGTTCAACCACATTAATGCCAACAGTTATTTGGAGGTTGGGGTACGCTCTCCACTCTGGATTTATTTACACTGATTGTAATGTTTAGCAGTGTTTGGCATTAAATCTTGCAGAGCTGGAGATATATTAAGCTCAGCAAGCCTCGTACACACACTGATATTGTGTATTCAAGTCACTAAGAACTGTAGTTGGGATGTTAATGACCTGAATTATTTTCTGCTTTTTTCATCCTTGTTTAGTTACCATAAGAAACAACTGTGGCAAACCCATGAAGTCAAGGTTATTATTCCTTTCCTTAACACACACCTGCATATCGCTGCATTCTTTTTTCCCTTGAAGTATCAGGAGGACCAAACAGAAGCATCCACAGGTGCAATAAACATGCAGCAAAGATCCTCTATTACCTTCTGCAAACAATTAATGACACCATATCCCTGTGCCAACACACACGCATACACACAGATTAAAGATAAAGTGTAATGAGAAGCTCATTAAAAGCCTGCCAGTATGGATATATATTATGGATATATATTTAACCCACTAAAGCCCACCATTATTTATAATACAACATATTTAACTACCTAATAAATTAACCCTGTTTTATCAACCCACTAATAACCAAATGTCTGTTAGAGGATGATGTGATGTGTTTATGTATAGCATATGTTTGTGAAACTGTCCTTCATAAAGGTATAATAATATTCACTCTTTGAAAGTTTTAAGCTAACATTATCCCCTGACATGAATAGAAACTGTCATGCTGAGGTTGGATTTTAGGGAAAGACAGCAGTTGTGGGTGGATGATGGAGAGGTAGGGGGTCCCAGGCTCACGGATACTATTTAGCCTGCATGTGATTGAGGCAGTTGCACACTAAATTAAAAAAGGTATTCAGGATATACTCAGGATGTTGAGCCATTATTGGTATTTTACTCAGGAAGGGAGTATGGAGGGGGTGTATTTTGAGGAAATATTAACTTTTGTTATACTCACATATAGAAAATGATGGATGGTTTGCAACACTTGAAGCCCGCTGTGCCATTTTGATACATTTTATAACTTTTTATTAGTGAGTTTGTCTTTTAAAATTCTCAAATATTTTAAAAGCCAGAGCCTGTTAAAAGGTTCTCTCTTGGTTTAATTCTTAATCTTCTCCCCTATCATTTGCTTTTATGGATATTGCTTTTGTAGAGTTGTTCAGTGCATTTACAGCAGCGATATGAAGGCTACTTTTGAGAGATGAAACTTTCCTTGGCAGTCATTAAAAGGATCTGTAAAAATCTTATAACTTCATTTACATAGGAGCTCGAGCTAAACAGACACATGCACTGTGAACGGAAGTTGTGAAAAGGACTGTCTGGCTTTCAGAAGATGACTGTTTTAAATCAGACACATTGTGTTCAGTTTAAATGGCTGACACATTAATTCTGTTGCCTCTGGCTTCTGGTGATGTCTTTGAGGACAGCTATCTTCCATAGCTTTTATGGCCTTTGTGTGAAGTGTAAATTGTATATATGAAGTCATGACAGTCCTATGATCTTTGACAGTCCAATCAATATTACTGCTGTCTCCTAGGGCTTGACAACAGAAGACAAAGATTCTTGTTTTGTGATGATTTTGGATTTTATATCCTAATAATGTTGTATTACAGTGCTACTTAAAGATGTGGCAATATCTAATCTAAATCAACCCATGTGTCCCCAAAGGTGATCAAGTTCAGACTTAATGCAAGACTTAATGCTAATGTTTGTCATTAGGACTTTATAATATTTTACAGATAACATGTGTATGATATCTTAATTTTGATTGTGGCCCATGCTTGGAGCTCAGCCTTCGTCCTGAGTAGAAGTCAGAGCCCACTGCTGACGCATTACATTGTTCCTGGTGGCAATTTCTGGGACAAACAATCTAAACTTTCATACATAGAAACATCTCTCCCGTGGTTTTTAAAATATAATGTGGAACTCAGTCAAAGCCATGGCAGCCGCAGTTTAAATGACCAACACATGCCTCAGGCTTTATGCTTCGTCTTTAAACACTCATTTCCCATTATGCTTCTCATTGGCTTCCATCTATTACGTTCCTTAAGAAGCAAATGGGGGTCAAGAGCTATTGTCAGCAGCTGAAATTCCTCCAAGTGTGCATTTTAAGGACTTTTCAATCACCACAAAACTTTAGTCCAACACGTAAAAAGCAAAGCCCTTGTGGATGATTATGGTTATGAAGGTCAGTGAGACAATAGGTCTCCATTTGTGACTGACAGAAGTACTATCCTATATGTGTGTGTCCCAGTGTGTGTGTTGTGCTCTGGCGTGCAGAAAACCTCCTTAGTCATTTCTTTGTGACTCAGCCCTCTCCCATCTGACAGCTTAATATTAAAAAGCCTTCATCCTGCGGCAACACAGTTTGAGTTATGGCTTCTGGCATGGAGTGTGTGTGTGTGATTGTGTGTGTTAAAACCTGCCTCGTCATGATGTTTTCGGCTTAGCGTGGATCATAATGAACAACAAATTTGAATAGCTGTCATCCACAAACCAACTCTTCCCCGCATAGCGTGTGTGGGTGGGTATGAATGTATCTTTTCTTTTATAGGCT
Organism: Oplegnathus fasciatus; assembly: GCA_003416845.1. Lineage (NCBI taxonomy): Eukaryota > Metazoa > Chordata > Actinopteri > Centrarchiformes > Oplegnathidae > Oplegnathus > Oplegnathus fasciatus. The sequence continues at coordinate 283,062 of NTHP01000160.1, forward strand.
TGTGTTTTATGTAAGTGGGTATGCATGTATGCGTGTGCACTTGTTTCATTGTGCTCTTGTTTGTGTTTCACTGTTTCCTTTCATGTATTGGTATGCAGATATAGTATATATATATATATATAAATATATATATGTATATATATATATTGTGTGTGTGTATATATATATATATATATATATATATATATACATATACACACACACGTGTGTGTGTGTGTTACAAAGAGCAGGAGAAACTTCTGTGGGCCATGAACAATAGCTGTCAGCCCACTGATGACAGGAAGGCTGAGGAGGCTTTCCTCTGTAAGGTTTCCATTCAGCTTGATATGCAAATAAGCTGCTTGCACTCCACAACACTGGTTCCAACCGTGTTCCTTATAACGTCAGTAGCAGCAGGCTCACACACCCATGCACTAATGAGCATCAGACACTTATACATACATATTTTACTAAATCTTAAGATCTATCTTAAATCTGGTGTTTTTCAGGGCTTTGAAGATATTTATTGATTTCTTTTTATAACACAGGTCCCAGAGTCCTGTTCCAAATGACATCCGCTAGCAACATGCTTAGAGCGGCAACTAGGCAGCATGGTGACATATATTGAATGTGCCAGAGCATGATTTGCAAGTATGACAATGACATTGCTCAAGAAAATGCCAAATTGCATAAAGTTCAGGCACAGTATTGAGTGTAGGTCATCCGTGTTTTGGCAGTGCTCAGAATCCAATACATAATCACTGTTGATACATGCGTAAAACAGAGGAAAATAGACTTGATAGCGTAAACATACACATGGGGTTGTGTTTACGCATGTATAGCGTGAGTAAAATGCGAGGCAATTTGTAAATACATTGAATGGCTCTTGTGGGAAAAAAGTTGAGATTGAAAGTTCATTCACTTTGGAAAATAGTGTTTCTGGAGCTTTCGATCACATCACATGATAGTCATCAGCATATTTCATCAGTGTTTTTTTTCTAAAGCACCATTAGTGATCCCACATTATATAGTTACCTGTTCATCAAGATATTTGTTTTACATACAACAGTATTTGAGTTTGTCCATATCACAGCTGATAATTTTATCTAGAAGCAGTTTCTTATTTGGATTTCCGAAATATGTTCTACATCATATCTCTATCATGATCTAAAATTACATACACAATAAAAGAAAATTGTATCACTATTGCCCACTCCTAATACATACATGACACATGAATACAGAATACACAAACTTGCATGTATGCTTGAGTCTGAGACAAAGACACAAACACATTTTCATCCATACATTCATGTATCCACATGTGTAATCTTTCCCTCTCACTCTCTCTTTCTCTTTCCAGCCCTTCCAAATACTACACTTACAACACAGATAAAGCTGCTCTCACACACACACTATTCCAAACACAGTGTTTAAAATGTCATCAGAATGGTAAAGGACCTTCAAATGACCCAGCAGATGGGGTTTCTTAACTCATTCTCCCAGTGGTGCACAAAGACACAGGGACCTGCACAACATTTCAAGGCGCGAACGCCTGTGAACGCACACATCAACACATAAACTAGTGCAACATGAGGTGCATAGACACACACGCACCAATCCAACACAGGCAGGTGCGGAGTTTGATAAAAAACAAACACATGAACACAGATGGATTTCGGCGGCAAAGTCTCTTAGAGAGCCGGAGCAATTGAGAAATCTTAATTAAAAGTAAACTTTGGGTGAGATTAGAAAGCTTGCCCTCACTGTTAATGAGAGCATGCTGTTTATGAAATGTAAGCCTTCACAAACACATCGGCATGCAAATGAGATAGTGTTTTAATAAGGACTTCACTACATGTTCCACATTTTTAGTTAAATTCTGAACATGAAGAATCACTGCAAGTGGATACAGATATACGGCATTTTGACGATTTAGACATGCAGTATGAGTAGCATGTAGCCAAATCAGCCAATACTCATTGCTGGAACAGATTCAGTCACGTATAAGTCCATTTGGTAACATCTTAAAGCACCTTTAGTGTTTCATGGGCACTTTTCTGTGTGTACTACCTGTGAGGGCAGTGATGAAAATACAGTACGTAGACAGCTTTCCTACTGGCCTCTTTGCTTCAAGGAAAACATGCTTTGTGAAGACTTTCCTAGTACATACCCCATTGACTAAAGCAGCAGGGATTTCCCTGGTGTTGAAGTTTTAAGTGAAGTTTTCTGCTGTGATGCCTGCCTCAAAGAACACACAACAGCCTTATTAGAAAAATAAGCGAGGCATTTGGATCCTATTCTGTAGTTGTGAAACAGCGGGGGAAAAACATTTTGATATGAATTCAGAAGCCATAAATTTAAGAATATGTTGACAGGACTGCCTTTAAAGTTTTGCTTTGGCTGCCGAGATGAAGCGCTGCAGCCCAAGCCTTTAGCAGTGTGTGCAGCCTGATATTTCAGTATTCAGGAGGCATTCTAAATACTGGAAAGGATTGTTTTCAAAGGAGGGTAAAGCAATGTACTTTATCTCGTAGTCAAACAGATAGATGTGTCTGACAAACTTGGTTCAGTGAGGTCTTACCCGGTGTCCCTGCCAGAGGCAGACATCTCTACTGTAAGATCTCTCCTTTTCCTTCTGTTTCACGAGATGCAAACACGCACCCTGACCTTCTACTATTCTTTTCATATCTCTTTCCTTCTTTCCTGCCTATGCATTTCTGTCCGTACTCTCGCCTAGTGTTTTTGTCTCATTCTTTCAGGGATTCTAAAGAAATTAATCTATTCTCCCTTTATCTCTCCATCTTGCTTTTTCTTTCATATCCCTTTCTACACGTGTTCTCTCTCACTCTCTTACTCTGCTACACCTTTCTACATAATGACACCGCCACTCTCTGCCCTTCTACACCCCCTTCCCTCTCCTAACTCTCTCTCTTCCCTCTCATTTCCTCCCTCTCTCCTTCGCTCCCACTCACCAAGGTCCTAGAGAGGGGAAATGAAAAGTGTATGTATTCTGTAGCGGTGCAGTGTGGCAGCGGGAGGGAAAACTGCTGTTTTATGGTTTTATTTATGGATCTTTAGATTTCTGACGCTGTGCACATCACACATGGGGGCAGAGGGGGAATGAAGAGCAGCCTGAACTGCTGCTAGTACCCCTCAGTGGAGCTGCAGCCTAGCAAGGAGGCAGAGGAGGAGTGCACACATGCTCACACACATTCACCTATTTTGGACCAAACATACATTAGTTACGACCTAATGTGTAGACAAACACTCTCTCACACACATACACAGTAAACTCAAGCATTCATGACAGGATATTAATTTGCACAAATGCATCTACCCTATCAATTTATCTGCTCAACCCCTCCATCAAGAAAAACACACGAACAATACCCTATCTCCACAATCACCCTCTAATATCAAAATATATAATTTGCTCTCCCGTCTGTTTGCACTTTTGTCTCTCGACTGACTGATACCATATTCCCAGCAGAGATGAGTTTTCTTATCTGAAGGTCAACTTAAGCAAGAACAGTGTTTGTCACCTCACACTCTTATACAAACCCAGCAGTGCCATCATAAACATTTAATGGAAGCAGCTATCATTGCGCAGCAGATGGTGCTAACACTGCTAGTGCACGCCTTGGCTCATGTCATGGCCAATAAATAGCCTTAAATATAAGGAGAATGTCAGGTGGAGAAAATGAAGGACACTGCTGTATTGAAATTACAGGCTGATGTAACATGCACAGTGCATTTCTTGAACAGAACAGCCCTATTTTTCAGATCATTGATATTCAAAATCTCATTGTATTGGCGGTGGTAGTTTATTACAACTAAAATTGGAAGTGCTTGTACATTTTATATAATATCAGTTGAGTTTTTTTCATGGAGTGTGATCATTGTTCACACTCCAAAGGATTTGAATCAGCTATACAAACAAAACTCTAAGAGGCTCTCATGTAGTTTTGCATCTGAATGGTTCAACCAGTAAACCCAAAAAGTTGTCCCAGAGAAAGAGAAAGTACAATCAGTGTTCCTGTTCTGTTAGAGTTAGATAAAACTTGGCTGAATAATGTAAATTGTGCATTAACTGAAGTCTTCGCCTCATACATCTGCAAACTACAGGCAACTGTGAGCTTGTAATTCATTCATTTCAGGTTTTGAAGAGACATTCTTTTTTAAAATGAACACAGTATATTCCCCAAGATTGTCTGGTGGATCTAAGGTG
>NTHP01000160.1:294893-307671 GCA_003416845.1 Oplegnathus fasciatus
AGGTAAAGTGGTATTTGAAAATAAGACTAATTTTTGAGACCAGTATTAGCCTACAAATACCACTTCAAAGAAAATGACTTCTATATTGAGAATAAGACACTGGATAAACTTGCCCTGCTTTGCCTTGCCTTTCAGTGAATTCCTGCATACCCAACTGGACTGTTATTTAAGCATCTTTGCAGTTCGTAGATAGAGACAATCGAGCAGTTGATCAGGAAAAGACAGTGGGCAGGGTCATTAGAAACTCCCTCTCTCTCTGAGGAGTCATCACTGATATCAATGAGACACTGAGATAAAATGTTTAGATTGGCCTTCCCAGACAGAACAGGGACACAAACCCCTTTCTGTTGGGCCACCTCTTCACTGATCCTCTTAAATAATGTCATTAACAATATTTTTTGAATCCATTAACTGTAAATAGTTTATCAATCAGACACTAATTGTATGATACAATTAAGGTGTTACTACTACTACTTACACAATGATGTTGTTGATGGGGATGTGAATGAGTTTGACAAAGAAACCAATGAAACCCATGATGGCAAACCCAATCGCTGTAGCCATGGCAATCTTCTGGAACTCTGTAGGAGAGCAAAAATAATCAATGTCTAATTAAATACAACCCTGTCAAAGAAAATTACCCATCATACTCTTCAGATCCAAAATGTGTTAGCTGAACAGCTCAGCCTTGAAACTGGGTCGCTGCTACCAGCACAACAAAGACTGGGCCAAATGAAAGAAGTGTGAACTTACCTTTCCTGTCGGGTTTTGTGCATCTCTTTACGAGCCTTATGGAGTCTTTGACGAACTGCCGGCTGGGCTCAACAAACTGCATTACCTGATCCATGGTGTTCAGGCTGAGGACAGAATAATAAAACCACACCAGTGTTAAAGCCTGGACTGTTTTCAGTGCTGACGTTGACTTCAGCAGCCTGAAGCTTGCATGACTCCCACACCGTTATAATTGTTAATATACCCCAAGTCCTCTCTTTTATTCCATCAAATATGAACCAGTGTATTAAAAGATATGTGTTGTTATCAACAAAAACATGTTTTTAAGTTAGTTAAGTCATTCTTTCCAGCTAGCGTTACCGTAAGAAAAACTATCACGTCGACGTAACGCTAGGTTAGCAGGAAATTCAATAAATACGACAAATAAAAGTCAAAAAAGTCTCACACCAGTCAGTGGGTTATATATAGGAAAAAAATACAATAATGTTTAAAATAATAGCACTTATCTTACCTGTTTCTGAGGTCGTGTCTGATGAGAAGACGAGGAGTGAAGTGAAGGCCACGTAGCTTTCAGGCAGCTTGTTAGTAGAGAAGAGCTGACGTAGACTTTAGAGGCGCATGCGCATGAGCTTGTTTCTCTTTTTTGTCTGAGCTTGGATTATTGTCCACACTGCCACCTACAGGCTAGGAGGGTTACCTACAGTGACAGGCTGCCAGTTTTGATTACAGCATGGGTTAACCCCATTTTACTCCCTTTCTTAATTATATCCGGCTTTATTCCAGCTATTTTTAGTTAGGCTGCAAATAAAGAAACCTGAATTATTTTTAAGACTTAAAAGATTACTTACTGGAATTACCTGAATATACAAGTTGACCTTTTTTTCCTTTTCTCACTTCTTCATTGTTGTATTTCTACTGAATGTAAACAGCTACCTGCATTATCCTATTTACTGTGTAATCTTTATAATTTAATAATCTAATAATAATTGTAATAATGTAATCTTATGGCACTATGTCTCCTCTTCTTCTTCTTACATATGAATACATGTTACCACTGTATGTTTGTGTCACAGCAGGGCAGCTGTGGGATCAGTACTGATACAGGGGGTGGCAATTAAAAAATTTAAAGTATTCTTTTTTTGGTATCTGGTAAAAAAAAAAAAAAATCCACACTCACTCTCTGTCTTAATAACAAACTATGTAATTCAATGTAATGACGAAAGTAGGAATATGTCACTGTAATTTTATTAGAATAATCTAAGAACTATTCTTTAAAATAGGCTACATTTCTGGGAAACAGGATAACTGACTGGTGGGATATTGTTTAGTGAGGGTGAATATACATCTAAATCATAATACACACATTGCTTTGAGGGAACATTAGACCTGGACTCCTCGTAGCCACTCCTCTTGCTCATGCCACATTCCTTTAGTCTTAGATATTCCCTCATGTGATTTAGATTAAGATACGGTTTCTAATTTCTCTTGATCTTTGTTCTCCATTATAATAATTCCACAGTGTGACAAGTGCCACACTTACAGTAATACTCATGTTCAGCAAAAGACTAGTGCATGTGCTGCAGTCCACTGCTTTCTATACAGTTTTTCATTAATTACTGGGGCCTCAATCAATGAGCAGAATAGTGAATAATACTAAACAGTACTATGCTATAGGCAGTAGGATGCTAACATTACTTTTTACATTTGTCGCTTTAATAAATTGACCATGGAGTAAGTCACATCGAAATTCAGTCATCTGTTTGGGTGGCACCGGCTAAGACTTTAAGACCTTCAATTCTCTCATTATTAATACACTAAACTTGCCTAATCTCTTTTAACTCTCAAAGGCGAAATTCATCCCAGTGTTACATGTTACTGCATCTGAAAAGGTCAACTCAACTGCTTGGAAAATATGAACATTAAGTAAATACACAACTCTGCAATATGTTTGCCAGTCAAACAGCTTTATTTTTTACATTATGTACATATTGTCACATTAATATATTCCCAATTTCAGAGGCTTTGCTGAAGCCTCAACATGCTGACAGAATGTAGACACATTATGATTACAATCATAATGTAAATATATCATGGTTACAATTTACTGTGGTAACTGTATTAACGCAGTACAGCCACATCACAGAGAATTTTACGTTTTTCCTTCGTCAGCTAACAGGAAGGCATCTGAAGCTTCAGATTGCATGATACAAGGCTGTTCAATGAAACAGTTCAATGGAAAAAAAACATTAGACCAAGGACCCACTTCATATTAACTGTCATATAAGTGCTTTAACTGTCAATACTGTGTGTGTGCCCTGATACACAGTATTTCATTCAAATGTTACTTTGAAAAAGGGCCAAAAACTTTCCCACTGCCATGCTGGAAATTGAAAACAGAGTTTATAAGGGCCGTGTAAGAGTGACTTTCACAAACCGGATCATTGTTATCCAAAGCAAGACCAGGCTGGCTAACGCCTTTACAAGCAAATAACACAGCATCTGCACTCAAGATGCAAAACTGACTAAACAAAGAATGCCCACATCAGTTAGTGAAAGTACAGGGAAAAGACGGTTCAGCATTTCTTCAACATTTTGCAAATTCTGCAAAAAGTATTGAAAATAATTTGACTGTCAGTGAATGCTAACGAACAGTATGACATAAATACAATTTGACTAAAACATAGGGTTCATTTTTTATATTTTATAAAATAAAGAACTCTCGGTTGGATCCAACGACTTTTGGACTGCACTGTACTTTGACTAATAAAATACATCTTTTTTCACAACAGTAACAGTAACATTAATGCCTCTATAAAATGTCCTTACTGCACAGTTAATTTGCCACTTTTCACTGCCAGGTGATGCCAAGCATGTTGCAGCTGATCTCCCACAATTTTTGGGCCAAGTCTTCATCAGAAGCGGCCCTTGAGCACCTTGCAGGAGTGCAGTCACTGAGCATACACAGGGACAGAGAATTGCCATTACACACTGTGCACTGCATTTCAGTTGAGAGCTAATAAGAAAAATTGTTGACCCTCAGCTACATACAGTATACCCTTGTGTTAGTCAACAGGTAGTAATACTGAGCAGCATGACGCCGGCACTCTGAAAGCTCTTGTATAACCAACTGCAGGTTGGCTGAAATACTGTGTGTACCTGAAGTACCCTCCACTCTGGCTGTCCAGGCCTGGCTCCACAGCACAGTAGATGGTGGTCTGTGCTCCCTCCACTGTTGTCTTGGTGAAAATCCTGAAGATCTTCACTGCCACCTGGATACACTGGTGCTGGTGCCTCCACAGGTCAGACTGCACCACCCCCGGGTGCAGAGAGAACACACTCACCCCTGTACCTGCAACACATGTACAGGCACCGTCACAGTCACCTACAGTCATATTGTATATTCATGTTAACACATGCAAACAAGTAGGACCATGTTGCATACAATTTACAAATATTAGTGGTAGTATTTGCATTTTCTTTTCATTTTGTTCTTTCCCTTTAATGTCTTATCGTCTGTTTGTTTCAGAGCTAAAATCCTAATGTACTGAGTTTTGATAGCAATACTCCAGATCTGGGGAATCAAACATTAGACTGTAGGGTTCTCATATTAAAGTAATTTCTTTCCCTTCTTGGCTATTTAGTAAAAGAACAAAAAGAACAATGAATGGCTCATTTCCAGTGAAAATCTGATTCATATGTAATTGAAGTACTTCCTCAGAGGGAGAAAAGACAATTGAATAAGGACAAACACAAAGCTATCCAGCATGCAAGTAATGGTAAGTTTGGACTCGCTTACTTCAGTCTGTTCTTATGTAAAACTGAATACAATGCTGCTTTTCTGACCCACCTTTCTTAGCATAAACTGCGAAGGCTCTTCCTCTCTCCACCCACTATAAAAAAATTCTCCTATTAGAAGTTAGCCATCAAGCCTCCAAACCCAGACAACAAGACTCTCAGCAAGACCTTCCTACAAAACATGACCGCCTCACCTCACCTTGTAACCGTTTGGCAAGTGAGCGCGCAAAGAGGACATTAGCCAGCTTGCTCTGTCCATAGGCCTTCATGGTATCGTAACTCCTCTCGCTGTTGATGTCATCCAGTCGAAGCCCGGTCCAGGTGTGGGCAACTGATGCCACGACGACAATACGGGCAGGAGCTGAACGCTTGATGAGGTCCAGCAGCAGGTAAGTCAACAGGAAGTGACCTGAGGAAAGTCATCAGACATATACCGTACTTTCAGGCTATTGCCTCACGCTACCCAAACAACCGTCACACCCAAATGTGAAGGAACACTCATAAAAGACTACACATAACCTACTTTTTCACCACATAGGACTTTAAAGCTGGAGCTGCTGTCGAGGTAAAAGAACTGTATCACTCTGTGAGACATCACCACCCACTGTGCCAACAAGATGCTATCTAGTCTCCCTTCCTATTTTTGTGTTTCTTATGTAGAAAAATAGTGCTGTCGTTACATCACTGGTCTTTTGGCTTGTGTTATGCTTTTGTTGTGCTGAACGGAGAGCTCCTTACACACCTCTTTTAAATTGCTGCATTATTCTTTATCACTAACACGAGTGATTTTCATTTTCATAGTAGTGTTGCTATGAAATCATGATATGAAGTGCAAAAGCTGTCTAATTTCTCTGTCTGTCTCCTTCTGTTTCTTCCTCTGTGGTGTCTCTCTTTGGAAGCCTCTCTTTCTTTAAATCACTTGCCATGACGAGCTTACTCACTCTCTATGAAAGTTTAATGGCATACATTGTGACAGTATTGCTGCACTTTTAGTTTGTGGTGTACTTCTGATTCCATGTGATGCTTACACACACACACACACACACACACACACACACACACACACACACACCACACACACACATACAGTAGCACTGCCCTACACGTTCACATGTGAACTCTGTGAAGGACACCAAAAGATCTGGTTTGAGTATTTTTGCTTTCCTTACTATTGTCCTCTGTTTCCTGTTTTACTGTTGACCCAGCCAGAGTTCATCACTATTTAAAGTACATGTATACATGTGAAGGATGTTTGTGAATGTACAGGTATATATTTATGTATGTATGTGTGCGTGCGTGCGCATATGTGTGTGGGTGACCATGTTTGAACACAGAGTGTTCTCCTTGCTGTCAGCCTGTGACAAAAATACCACCGGGGAAAAGATCTTTTGGAAGGAAGCCATGGTCCAATACAGGGAAAACACTGACAGCTTGAAGAAAACAGTAACTCTTGTTCATTTTCCTGGCTGATATGTTGGTCAGCTCGGTTATACATGTGTTTTATGGCTTGTTAATACCACCTACCATGGAAAAACAATACTTTTACCTTCTTTACTAGGAAAATCTCTCCTATCACTATGTAAGATGTGACTGCCAACTGTTAATGTGACATCAATTACCAAGACTGAGCATTCCAAAATAACACTTTGAGGTCCCTCTTTTATTTATCTCACTGATAAACATCACAGCCAACTAAACCGCTAAACCACCATTTCATGCCTGCTTGACAGATCCTCGAAAAATGTACGTTAACATGAAATGTCAACTCCAAGTAGAGACTACAACTCCCAGTATGGCTTACCCAAATGATTGACTCCTAACTGCATTTCAAACCCATCAGCAGTCTTGGAGTAGGGACACATCATGATGCCTGCATTGTTTATCAGGATATTCACCTGTTTCTCCTCTGAAAAGAACAACCCACACAAACACAAAACATGAGGAAGAGTTAGTAGTAATTTAATATCATACGTTAAATAATGGCATAGAGTCCAGTGTGATTAATGGCCAACTCATAACTGTTTCAGGAGCATATGTTTTGTTGTCCTGAAAGGAGAGTAAAGATATTATGGCTAGTTACCTACCTTTGTTGATGAGTTCAGCAAACGCTCTTATGGACTTGGTGTCAGATAGATCCAGTTTCCTGATGACCATGTTCTCATTTCCGGTGTCTTCCAAAATTTCCGCCCGTGCCTCCTCTGCCCTCTCCAGGTCTCTGCACGCCATGACAATGCGTGCTCCTGAAAAACAAGGGCCGAAGTTTCACAAGTTATGATAACGCCGTGTTGTCCAAATTCCACGCTATTTTCCTCCCACAGCCTAAAGACATTCAGCTCAGGTGAAGTTGAAACTTTAAATTGCCCCTAGATAAAAGTTTGTTTATGTGAGCTTGCTAGGATAGGCTCCAGCCCCCTCATGTTCCTGAGTAAGAATAAGCAAGTATAGAAAATGCAATGTTGGATGGATGGGCATATAGAGCATTTCACTGTGAACTCTTGCTTTATCTTTGTGCTGCAAGTAAATCTTATACACTTCATGAGAAGACAAAAAACAGCCATTTTTACAGCCGTTATACAGTATTATTCTCATGGCTGAACATAAACTGACAGTGATATATTAAGGCAAATATTCTACACATAGGAGGTTTAAATCCTTCAAAGTTTCCAAACTCAAAACTGCTGCTCATTTGCAGGCATACAAAGCTACCCACGTCAACTAAGGAGGAAGTATCTAAATCTCTCTGTGTGCTTTCGATCCTCCCCTAATGTTCTCTAAACTCTCACGTTCTCTCAACTCGGCATCTCATTTAGCCAACTGCTCCGCTCACATGAACACAAGACCCTCTCAACTGTGTCATTCTCATTCGCCTCTGACGCAAATTACGATGCAGTCCCCTTAATGAGCCCAGAAAGGGGCTTTGAGGACACACACACACACGCTCTCCCTCACCCGCCCACGCACACGTACACATGAACATGCGTGCATGCCCACAAAAACAAACTGATAGACAGACAACTCACCCCCACCACCACACACTCTCACACAAACACACACACATACAAAATAGCTGCTGTGCACAGCAATTATGGAGGAGGAGAGCCATTAATCAGTCGGAGCGTATTGTCTGCATCCCATCACAGTGTCTTTGTTTCTCCCCTGCTGTTCCCACATGGGAAAACCCAATTGTTCCCACATTTCCCTGGTAGCCACGGATGATGCGCATTTCATGTTGTCAACATGGCAAATGCATCTAAAACTGAATGTTATAACCAAACAAATAAATGATTAAAAAGGTTGAGATTCAGTTTGGTTTTCCTGATACAATGCCCCAAGGAACCACCTTCTGTTATGAATCCTTGCAAATCTAATCATGTTGTCATCATGTTATTGCATAATCCCATTTACTGAAAGGTGATACAGTAATTTGACAGTGAATTCTCCAGAAGCAAGGACTCAAGGTATTATTATTTTCCTCTGGCAGTGATGATTCTTTTAGTCCTGTCTTTCTTTTTTTCACTTTTCATGTTGTTGTTCTGTCTTTATGTTTATTGTACTTTACTACAAAAACAGTATGTTACCATTCATAACTAGACAAAAATAAGTTTCCCTTTCATTTACAAAATGAAAGCAACATTTTCAACATATACACACACAGGCACAGTGGCTGTTTTCAAGAACTGGAAGTAGATGCCATGCTGAGCTTTTCAAGTGTAGACTGAATCACGTATGCAAAACCAGTTTTCATTTAACTCACTCCGCGTGTGTTTGTGTGTGTGCGTGTGTGTGTGTGTGCACTGCTGGGTGCACCCTCCCATCTCTCTTTGTTGCCTGTCTGGCTTGGGAGGGGAGCGGACCCTCACAATGCTCCCTCTGTCCTCTTGATGCCTCGTCTGTCTTACATCACTGCCATTTGTCTTTCTCTTGGATTGGTGAAGTGTTAAGCAAGATGCTCATTTCGGTTAACATAGTCTCAAATCTCTGATATGGAACAGGTCAAGGTGTGCTGAGGTTATAAAATTACTAAAATCGATAAAGCCTGATATTCCCACCACAACATGCACAGTATAAGCACAGGGAAAAGGCAAACAAGTAGGATTAAACCTGATTCTATGGTGGAGGTCTGAAGACAGAGGCCACACTCAAAGATCACGCTTTGTAGCTTTAAACCACCCACGCATTAGGAGTGCTTAACTCCATGGCAAAGAGAGGAATGTGTAAGTCATAGTGTGAAAGTTTGTGAAAATGAAAGAAAACAGGGAAAATGCAGGACAAGTACAAATCAATGCGACTGAGCCAGAAATAGACTGAGGCAGGTGGAGACAGACACAGCTGGACAGACAAGCCTGAGCAGTACCTCTTCTTGCCAGGTCCCTGGCCGTTTCTTTGCCAATACCGGTGTTGGCCCCGGTGATAATGACTGTTTTCCCATCTAACCTCTCCTCAGATGACCAGCGGTTACAGCACACACTCCTGAACAACACATGCAACAAGTAAAGCACCAACAAAGGAAAAACCCATAAATCACAGAAACACATGTTAATAAAAAAAAAAAAAAATATTTCCCTTCCTTTTGTTTTCCAATCCCCACTGCTGTTGCTGCCAGTAATCTACTTTGTCTATTTATACACATTCAGTCAGAAACATGATCCCTTGTGGAATTTTCTACAAAAGTGAAGTGATTTGAAAATTTACTAAAAGAAAAATTAAACATGCTAAACATGATCTATAAACTGATGATTACAGTGACTCTTTTTTTTGTTACATTTAAGCACACATCAGTGTTTGCTGTATCCTGTACATGTAATAGCTCATCTGTTTTCATTCCCTGATTATGATTATGATATATTCTGGCTATTTTCCTCACGGTAACAGATCCACATGAGCAAAACAAAACAAAACAATCAGAGTTGTTAATTAAGCTGTTTCCAATTGCTCTACATAACAAATCATTTACAAGCAAAGAAAAACTGAATCGACGCAATTTACACATTTTTACACAACTACTGCCAAATCTGCTGGCACGGTTTAGTGAAATCTCCCTAAAACATTCCTGTTATTAATGGAGCCAGCCACCTTTACCGTTTGTGTATTTTTCCTACCTGCAGTACATTCTCCCTCAAGAGCAACAGATTTCCACCTCAGGAACCAGTGAGACACTTTAGCAAGAAATGAATTTATCCCCTTCAGCCCTGGCAGCAGTTCATCAATGGGTTTCGAGCTTGTCATCTCGCCCCCCCACCCCCGCCGCGTTTTCATCACAGTATCACGGCTGGGCCAATCAGGAGCGAGCTGACGCATAATTGATTCACAAGTTCACGAGGCACGGGGGACAGGCGGCTCTCCTGCTGCCTTCTGCTGTCGGAGAGACTCAAGTTATGGACTGAGCTGACTCAAGAGAGTGGGACGAAATCTCAAGTGTTCTGACAAAAAAATTGAGTGTTTTTTTCGCCACTGCAGTATGTGACACCACTGAGATAACCAGCAAAGTGCAAATATCAAAACAGTCCCCATAAATAAATGCCTATTTTACTTAGTTTTATTTACTGGTTTATTTAGAGGCTATTTTTCATCTGGACAGATGTTACAAAGCCACTCTAAAGACAGAATATAAGATTGAAATCACAAAGTCACAGAGATAATTTATGAGCATGCAGAACAATAGAGAGAATAACAATAGAGAATATTAATGTTATTAATTCAGACGCCATTATACTGCACTGTCAGGTACTATTTAAAACATGCATCAAAAGCTCATAACACAAGACATAAAAAGTAATGCAATGAGGGATAAACATTGTTCTGCATTATTAGACACTAATGGACACTAAAGGCACATACAGTATATGAAATACATAAATCGCTCTGACACAATTTAAGCAAAGCCACATTAAAAGACATGCTGGTACATGAGGACAGACTGACCACAGCAAGAGAGTGACAGGTGACAGGTGCTTATTATGCTAATTATGCTGCAATACAATCACCAATCATCATGATGATATGGCACAATTGCTTCCTAGCCACTTGAGGTCCTCCCAAGTCAGATTGGACCAGGTTGCCAACACCTAATCCTAGTCATGAGGATTTCCAAAATTAGCTGTGCAGTCTAAAAAAAATAATAAAAAATCTTGCTAAATATTAAATAACTCCTTCAGAACAGGAGTTCTTAAAACAACTGTGAAGATTAAATGCCTGTTTATACGCTCTCATGCTGTTTATGCAAGCTTGCTTATTCACTGAACAAGAAAATGAAACACATGGGGACAATCAGCAGTTTGGAATATCGGTGATGTTTATTATCAGCTGCAGCTATTATCACTTACCCTGTTTGCTACTTACATACGCTTTTGTCCATCACATACATCACATTTGAGCATGCAGTAAACCCAGCATCAGCATGATATTTGTATTATTAAGTGTAAAACTGTATGTGCTCATGAATATTGCTTCAAAGCATGTAGCAGAGCATATTTAAATCTGTAAGTTTATCTCCAGCGGATGCCCAGCATGTGGCAGCTCACAGCCCACAGCTTTAAGGCAGTGCCATTGTCCTGACCTGCCCTGGAGCTCTCTGCCTGGGCACAGTCCCTGTAAAGAAAGGTAAGGAAAATGAAATAAAAGGAAAGACAAAGTAATTACATCTTTTGCACATGCATCATTTTTGTTGTCTGAGTTTTAAAATGCCTTTTTAAACACCTTGATTCTCTTTACCTAATCCTCCTCTATTGTGATTGGAACAGAATAAAAGCGGGAAATCAATGATGAATGATGGCTTCTACATGGATTTTCTTTAACAGTGTATCTCATGGAGAAGAGTACATTCAGTGTATGGCCTATTAGTAGCTGAGATTGCTTTTAGACGTAGATGTCGTGTTGCAGATTTTTACCATCTGCCGCCTTTTAAGAAGACTTTTGGTGGTGTGTACAGTAGGTCTGAAAAGTGTCCTGCTGAGAAATCTTAGGTGACCTGCACCACCCACTAGCCTTAGCAGGTAGGAGACACTATTGATGTTGTGACTTAATGGTTAATGGCAACTACAATGTCTGTCGACATTCTGCACTACGAAAGAAACACTGACATCCACCTGTTTAAATGTGTGTGGTGGGTGGTTCACTTCTTCGCTGGCTTGTTAAGTGGCTTTGTTTGGCTACTTTGAACGGATTGATTTTGAGTATTGCTGCTACTGCAATAGCATTTCAAACTGACTTGTAGTATCCTCCGGTGAGCAGCTGGTTCTCGGGGGTGATGGTGCAGTAGATGGTGGTGTAGGCTCCCTCTGCTGGGGTCTTTATCAGAAAACCGAAGGTCTTGGTAAAGTCCACAAGAGGGCGCCTTATGTGCCTTGCTATTTCAGTGTTCACCATGCCAGGGTCCACAGAGTAAGCTGTCACACCTAGAACTGTAGGCAAAGGGATGAATTTAGGTCCAGAAAAAATTCATCCCTCTCAGAAAAATTCATGAGGATGCCAACTTCTCAAAACAGGGTTGGTTTTCTATCCCATAATGTTGTTCAACCTGATATGTGGAAAAGGTTTGGCAGCCTCCCAACACTAATCAAACACTGGTTAAATAATGAAAAGAAGTAAAATAATAAATATATCAGAATCCATGGCACAATCATCCCTGAGTTATACATATGCACACAAGCCTATACAAAAAGCCATTCTTTACTCTTAATCATCTCTATGAAAATTATTCGATTAATAGTAAGAATGGCAAACAAAGTGTGATCAGTAGAGCAATGATAAATTCTTTAAGACAACTGTGTTTTCTACAAACATGTTTCTCCTTGCTCTGTTTCTTGCCCAGAGCGGTTGTGGTTGAGGCATGAGACTCTCACACTGGCAAGAGATGCAGATTGATTTTTTATGCACCGGGATGGAGACGAGGCAGACACAGAGAGAGACATAAAGACGAACATACAGTACAAAGTGCAAAATCTGTGTCACAAACACACACTGCACCCTCAGTCCTTTTGGCCAGCTCTCTGGTGAACAGGATGTTGGCCAGCTTGCTCTGTGCATAGGCCCTGACAGGGTGGTAGTCCTTCTCGCCACTCAGGTCATCAAACTGGATCTTGCCCATGGAGTGAGCTGTCGATGACAAGTTGATGACCCGGGATGGGGCCGAGTGCTTCAGCAAGTCCAGTAACAGAAAAGTCAGGAAGAAATGACCTGAAGAGGGAGACAGTGGGTGGAAGGAGAGAGAGTGACGAGGAGTTTGGAGAGAAAATAAGACACACAAGGAGCA
>NTHP01000160.1:313940-359862 GCA_003416845.1 Oplegnathus fasciatus
GGGGGTGGGGGTGGGGTGGGGGGGTGGGGAGGGTGTTAAAAAACACATAAAGATTTAGGGTGGATTTAGAGTGGTAAAAAATGGTGTCATATACCTACTCTTTTGGCTACAAGTGGGCTAGTGTGACAAAAGCCATGACAAATGAATCAACATTTCCCACTTTAATGGGTATAGAAAATGTCAAGTGCAGTGACACCTTATTGGGACATGTGTAGAAATATGCGGTATGGTTGTGTAAGACACTACCCCCCCTGTCCCACTCACAGGCAGATAGAGCTTCCCCTATCCATGATGTAAGTGAAGAAAGGACTATGTCTTGGCTAACCTCAGATGACAAATGGACAGTGGGTGTAATGACCATGCAGGATGACCACAGAAAGGCCACAGCTACATAGACCGCCATATCATATCCTTTCTGCCTTATTTATTTCAGAGTGTCCAGCACTTTCTAGCGTGAGAAACTCCAGACCTCTGAAAACAAGCCATTTGTCAAGGGTTTAGGGTTTTACAGACATGGCTGAATAAATGCAATAAAAAGTGCTGTTCAACTCTTTCTAACCTTCCAGTAGCATGTTTCTCCAGAAGAGAACTTTTCATGGTTTATCTCAACTTGATTTATAAATCTACCATGTGATATCTGCCTCAAAATCATTTGCACAACCTTGTACTGATCTCCTGATGTCCATATACTGTTCATATATGGATTTCAACCAACCAGGTGTTTAGGAAATAAACTGTGTGTTTTTGTTTTGTAAGCCATCTCTCACCACATTAAGCCTCTGGTTCCTATTTTATCCAGCCTCCTGTCTGACTTTTCAGCCGACAGCATAAGCCGACTCTCCGTGACTCACAGTTCATGCCTCATCTATTCACACATATTTGCACGCACACACACACACAAATAAAGTAAATGTAAGCAAACAGGCGCTAGCAGACACTTTTACACCTACACACACACACACACATACACTGAAAAGCACACATGGCCCTATAAAGTTGCAAAGACAGACAAACACAGAGACACTCGCGGAACGTGTGTCTCTGTGTTCCCCCTCTGAGAGCCTTTCCCGGAATACCAGTCTGAGAGGTCTAGCTTGAAAATATGTCATTTCACCACAACTTTGAAAACAAAGCTCGATGGAATCTGCTTGGGTTCTTCTGTTTACCCTTTCTTAATACCAAGCTGATTTTTCTGGATGCCCAACAATTGTAGCAGTACGGTCTACTGACAGGGTTTTAAACCAAATGCTAAAGTTGAACTCCTCTGCTGTACAATCTCAAAGAAAACCACAATTGTGCACAGTTCTTCCTCAAATCGTGCTCATTTTACCTGGACAGCCGCCAGTTTAATTCCTCTACCAGTAAAACATATCTGGGTCATTACAACTGTTGATGTGTCCTTGAACAAGCTATCCCAGTGGAGCTTCTGAGTGGCCAACAGAAAAGACTGATGTTGTAATATGGACAGCTTCTATGTGAGACTTGAGGTTAAAAAGTATTTCAGGTGGACAGGTGAAACCTCTGGCCCTTGCCTGACCTTTAAATAGCATGTGCGGGAAGTCCATTCAATTGCCTAATTACTGCATGATGGGAAATGGTGTTCATTTCAGGCCAGCAAACGTGTAATTAAAGTACCCGGTCATCAGTGAGAGTCAAAAGAGTCTTCACAAGTTTGTGTGTGTGTGTGTGTGTTTTTGTTGGGTGGGCAGGGTTATAAAAGTATTACTCAAGCTGTGCACATCTTGCTTCAATTAAAGCTGTGGTCACTTTGCGCAACCCTATGGAACTCTGGGTAAACAGGAGCTTTGTAGATGGCATAGTTCATACTGACACACACACACACACACACACACACACACACACACAACACTGCATGTTAGAGTGTGGTTCTGGTGGTTCGCTTGCTCATCAAACACTCACATATCTTATTCCTGCTCCCTGTGTGGTCCCTCAAAATTCGGGGTCCAACTATCAATATTGACTTTAATAAAACATATTTCTTGGAAATAATCACACAAACTGCTCATTCTTATGCTGAAACCAATCCTCTGTTATAAGTTGTGTTCACCTAATAATACCCCAGTTTGAGCTAACCACTGTCTCGATCAGACTTTTCTGATAATACTGCTTTTATAACTAACCATAACCACTCAGTGTTTGAAGCATAATACGTAAATATGTTTCCCGGAGTCTTTTCTCTTTTGGCAGTGTGTAAAGGTCTCTGTGAGAACAATACAAGTTCAACCATGTGACAGTAAAACTTTCCATTAAAACCAACATATATTTCATTCTGTTCTGTTATTCTTGGTGGCTAGTCCCGCCTATTCTGTGGAGAGGGAACGCAGTTATGTAGTGTATCAAATCATGTATGGGTACGACGCTGTGGCAATACAGTGGTGACTGCCTACACAAACAACGAACACAGAATCCACCTGGCAAACACAACTGTGGTCCCACAGACTTTGTAATGAGCCATTATCCCCATAGCACACAACCACTGTGCATTCAGTTTTCACTGACATTGCTGAGTGGTCGTAGCAAAAGTATCCAGGAAATATCCAGCTCCATAGCATCTTTGTATCGCCCTAAGAGAGCTAAAAATAGCTTGACTTTCTGGGAATCTACACGCAGATGTATTTCTGCCATAGGAAAAAATGGATGAAAAGTTAAAATAATAAAAATAAAAACACAAATGGTAATACTAAGTGAAAATAATGAGATATTAAATCAGAATTATGAGACCGACTTTCCAATTATGAGACTGACTATCCATGTCACAATCATAATAAGTTTTGATTTTTAAGTGAAAAAAATCACAGTATAGTGTATAACAGAAGTGTGACTGTTTAAGTCGCAATTACGATACAATAACTCATGTTATGAGATATTAATTTTAAAATTTGACTTTTAAGTCCACATTATGACATACTAAGTCATAATTTTGTGATAGCAAGTCAAATTTACAATTAAATTTACAATTAAGTTCATATACTATATATATTTTATATACTATATATATTTACTATGTATATTTTCTCATAGTTTGACTTAAAAAGTCATCATTTTGACTCACTAACTTATAATTTTGACTTTTTATCTCATAATTTTGACTTTTAGCAAGTCAAACTGTTTACTTAGTATCTTCTGAATTCTGAATTAGTATCTCACAATTTTGACCTCCCATTTCATAATTTTAAATCATTATCTCATGGTTTTGTCTTACAATTTGCATTCTTATTTCTGCCATTCCTATTATTTCATCTATATTTTTCTTTTTCTGGCAGAAACAGGCTTCCTTTCACCTACCTGAGGTAAGAGTTGGTTCAGCCAGCTGACTATGGAGGCTCTCAGGTGAGCATGCAAGTTCTGACTCCACAGAAGAGAGCTTGTTTCCCCTGCTATCCCCCCAGGAAAGCCCCTGGCCTTGCTCCGGGCACGAGGCCTCAGGGGGTTTGTCCAGGTAGAGATCTCCAACAGATGAGGAAGTCATCAAGGGGCTGACCGAGGTCATCGCGGAGGTTGTACTTTTTTCTGTTGAGGTGGAGTCTGTGCTTGCCAGTCTGTATAATTCCTCCTGTTTTATCAGTGAACTGTCAGTCGGGTGAGGTTTGAACTCTGGTCTCACCTGAGCCTGAGACAACGGCAGGCAGAGTTCAGGAAGTGGACTGAATGGAGGGATTACGGAGGAGGTGTGGAAGAGTGGAGGAGAAAGGGAGACAAGAGATGCACCTCCTGTCTCAGTCTTGGACAAAACCATCTTTTCTTGATTTCCGTCACCCTTTTCTCCACCATTGTCTGCCCTTGCACTCTCACTTTTCTCCTCTTTCCCACTCTCCTCTCCATCCCTCTCTCCATCAAGCCCTCCACATGAGCAGGTTCCTGGAGTCCCGGGACTGACGGCCTGGCTACAGTCCTCATTCTCCCCTACTTCCAGTGGCTCGCGGACGGGAATGACACACACGCAAGAACCTGCCAAAAGAGGAGACACACTCACAACCTCCTCTTCTTCTGACACCTCCTCAGGTTCTCCAGACCCTTCACTCCGATCCTCCATCACTGTCCTCCCCTTGGTCCCTTCCTCCTCTGTCATTTCCCCTGTGAAGGGCAATGTGACCTTGACATCGGGAACAGAGGTGGGGAAGGTACATGGGGGCTCATCAGTGGGGCTGTGGGGTGCTTGGCATATGAGTTTGGTCGTCTCACATGGTGCACATTTGGGGCCTCCAGGGCCTCCTCCTATTCCTCCTCCTGCTCCACTTTGGTAAAGAGGGGCCAGGGTCTCCTAGAATGACAGAACCAAAGAAACTGTCAGTTTCTACATAAACAGTAAGTGATTTCCCAAACCCTACACCATGTAGTAATAGAGATAAATGCTGTATTTGTTCCTAATTGTTTCATTTGATCCTATTTTTCACAAACCATCTAATAAGTAGGTGGGATTATTGCAATAACTTTAGTTCCTGTGCTTTACCTGTTGTATCCTAGTCCTCTTCAGATTCTGGACACAGGATCGCAGATTTACTACACAAAGAAACAACATATTGTACCTTAATACTTCATAAAATGCAGGAGCAGAAATCTTAATGATTTCTTGTAAATATCTGTTGTGAACCAGTGTCTACTGAAATCCTGATATCAGTCAAAACTCATGTAAAGAACAACAATGAAACATCTAGCTAGAGGAGAAATATGATTGTAACCTACCAGAGAGTAATTTCAGTTTGTCCTTGTAGCAGAAGAGGAGCAGGATGAGGAGACACAGAACCGTGATGACTGACAGCACTGAAACTATAACCCAGGAGGGTGCTGCACCTGCAAGAAAGAGGAGTTCAGAGCTTGCTTTTCTACTCTACATCTACTGTCAGTCATAAATGTCTACCAAAGATACAATGAATCAGACAGTTTTTCTCATCTTTTTCCAACATTTACTGTGACATTTAAAATTCCAAGTAGCAGAAATGATCTGCCACATGTCCTCTAGGTACGTGCATCTTTATTTTGAGCAGTTAAACATGCATTCAATTGGCTTTGTATGGTGACAGTCTGCAGTGAATGTGTCCGTGTCTTACCAGAGAAAGGTGGTCCACACACTGTGTCAGCCTGAGCACTGCCTGGCTGTGTTTCACTCCTGCCTTCAGCTTTACAACTACAGTAGAGGAGAGAATGAAATCACAAAGGCACAGAGTGAAGAGGAATACACTGGACACACTACATGCTTTTTTCTTTATTTCCCCACTACATTTTACTCGCCAAACTGCTGGCCTTTACAGTTGGATCTGCAATGACGAAGGACAAAAAGAGGGACAGATGGGGAGAAAAACAAAATTCTCTCTCTCTCATCGTCATCATCATCAATACAGATCCGGCCAGCAGCGGAAGCTGGTGTCTGGTCCAGGGTTCCTGGGGAAGTGGTGTGAGCATTACTCATAACAGCTGGCTGGTGGTGAGGCGGAGGACAGCTACTCAATTGCATTTTCCCTTTATAACATAAAAAGATTACGAGCTAAAAACTGTGTGTGTGCATTTATACACCTACTTAGTCCATTGTTTGCATTCTTCCGCAGTGTTGTCAGCAGAGAAGAAGCCTTTCTTACACGCAACACAGACCTTCCTTCCATTAACAGACTCTGGAATAACAACATACATTGTAGTATATCTGTGGCACTCCATTGTAATTGTTTGATATGAGTGAGGTGTGTTTTGTGTTAGAGTGTCTCACCAGGGGCCATATCGAGTCCATATCCAGCACTGCAGGTGGGTATCCTCTCACAGTACTCACAGTTAATGGGATAGCATTGGAGGCCGGGAAGGCAGCGACACGGCTCCTCTGCCACAGGGTTTTCAGGCCTTTCCATAAAACCCTTAACTGGAGGTCAAAGGGGGGGAGTATTTTAGTGCAGAAGTAGATCCAAACCCTTGAATGGAATAATAACGTGTGTTGCATCTAAAACTCCACAATTACAGACAATTCTGATGATGACGCAAATTGAAGCAATTTAATTTTCACATTTCCATGAGACACTTTCCTGGAGGACACTTTATTTTGAGTTCACTTCAGCAAAATTATACACAGGAACATTTTTTGTGATGATCAGAGCATTTTTGAATACAAAAAGAGAATCCCAAAACTAACCCAAAGCTACTCTGGCAAACCCTTAGTCTTAACTTTTGTTGAGACTGTATCAGAGGTGTTGCCTTAACCTTGTGGTAATCTTTGAGACAGTAGTTTATGGTATTGTTGTACCAGATAGCTTTATATTAAAGGTGTTTGGTTTTTGTTCTCCGATGTAAGTAAACAGGGGTCGACAAAATATTTGGAAACAAAAATCTCATATTTAAACATTTGTATTTTTAAGCTATGAGTAGCACAAGCTTTTAATGGTTTTTCGGGATTTTGAAATCCTTGTTCAGGCTGCAGGTACTGACCTGGGTCACAGAACTTCTGCTGAAGACAGCGCTTCTTTTCAGTCCAGCCGGGCTGGTATTCACCACGATTACATTTAACACATAAAGTCTGCTCGAAATCAGTGCAGTCAGAAAACACACGGAAGCCTAACGAACAAAAAAAAAGTGAAAGAGCGAGAGAGACAGAGGGAGGGAGGAAGAAAGACAGATGGATTTAGCAATCCGTTCATAATCACAGTAACCACTAAAAACCTAATGGAAGAGGAGTAAAGAAGAAGGAAATTGACAAAATTACAGCTCTTTTCCTCTTTTAAAGAAGTGGGTTCTTCTAGTGGATCAAATGTCAATGTAAATTGTGTGTGTATGTGTGTGGCTGTGAGAACACATGTGCATGTCTGAGCCATTTTAAACCAAATTCCATTTTTAAACATCCTTCCTCTTTTGATTTAGGATCTTTGTGAATGAAGTCTATTTTTATTTTATGCTGCTTCCATTGAGTAAACCAGACATGCAATACGCTCACCCTACTTTCTTGTGTTTTACTTTGATCCTTGTGTGTGTGTGTGTGTTATTACCTGGTGGACACTTCTTGCAGCATCTGGAGCCTGTTAAGTAATGTGTTTCATTACACTGGAGCGATTTGGAGACCGCATCCTAAAAAATGACATAAAATTAGTTCTGTTATTTTGTGTGAGTTTAGCTTTTTATGTGACAGGAAACAATAGAGGGTTACTTTTGCAAAAAAACACATATTTATAGAAAATATGTAAAAAAACAACAACAAAAAACCCCCAATTTAAATGATTCCCCACAGATTACTAAATTATATAATGATTTGATCATAAACCATTTTCCATCAGTGCGTTACAGTTTTCCTCAGTGTATGCCACACATTTCTATAGCAATCCGTCTTCAGCTCATCTTTCAAATCCACACGTGATATTTTGAGATGGCTGTGAGTAAGGAGAGGAACAGGATGGTTAAAACATTTCCAAGACATGCCCAGGAACTCTTTCCACACTCTCATAAGCACCTGACCACAACACAGCACTGTGCACCCTCCAAAGCAGCAAACCAATAGCACCCAGTAACATGAGGGGGGCCAAGTGGAATTAAATGCAACTCCATGGCTTGAAATTAATAAACATTTGGCTGCAGATATTCTTTGAATCTCCACTAGTGAGCTCACCATGTTTCTGGCAGGAAGACCTATTGGTCAACTTGCCCATTAAGTAAATGGTGAGAATAAAAGTTAACTAACTAGGTATAATGCTAAGTCTCCTGCTGTCATTCGATACTGCAAGCTATAGCATTAGCATGATTTACCAGAGCTCTTGTCGCAAGGAACATGGAAGTGAACAGTGAAACATCTGTGTATGTTTTAAACAATATATGGGAACTCCAGTGAAAAAGGCCACAAAGGTTAGCCGTGCACACACATACATACTGTACACACCCTCCAGCCACCCTAATTTACAGTAGGGGCTGGTGAACTCCTCGCCACATTGCTGAATTAGAGAATCTGGCTGTTATGACAGAAACGATGCCAAAGCCACCGTGTCTATATATACATGTAGGAAAATACAACCTATAGGCCTGACTGCTCTCTGACCTCGAACCAACCTCCTCCTTTTTCTCATTCAGCCCATCTGAATGCTTCCTTTTCCTCACGAAATTATACACTAATTCAGTCATCCACACTGTAATTTGGACGGTAAAGAAATGCTGACACTGTAGAAGTCCAGTCAAGTGAGATGTGACAAATCCATCCACCCTCCCCAAAGGCGACATTCATAAGAAGTCCGTCTGTCATCATACTCATCATCAGTGGCTCTTTTTTTCCACAGTGCATCTGTCTGACTGGAACTCACACCAGCCTAATGATACACATATTAATGGGCTTTTACCAGCCGGTCATGCAGTCTACGTCCACTATGACTGAGCTTCCTGAATGAGTACATGTATCCTGTAATTAAATGTTACTTTGGACATCATATTCATGCATTACATTGTTGAAAATATTATTTGGTACTTATTTCTTCATTTAAAGGCTTAATGTATCCCTGAGATTCCCCTACCACTAAATGTCAAGGATCACTTTGTCGTATAGAGATGTCAACCTTCCTAAAACAATTACATTCTTACTTTGTATTTGATTGGTTTTAGTTTCCTGTCATTTATATTGATTCTAACAACAATAAAATTCTGGAGGAACCACAGAATTCTTGTTTTTCTTGGCATAAAATCAAAAATGTTAAGACACACAATAATATCAGTTTAAAATAAAAAAATAATGGCATCTAACTCTAACGTTGTCTTTCACTCCCTCTCCTCCTCTCTCCCTTGTTGTTTTATTTCCCTCTCTTTCTCACACCTCCACGTGAAACTCTGTTGAGTCTCAGTGTCTGTCTGTCCAGCCTCAGGCTACAACTGCGCAACGCGAACACTGCCAAGCGTTTAATTACCTCCACTCAGCCTCTCACACATCAGCCAGTCTTTGTTTTATAATCTAACCAGATGGATAATGATGCACAACGCTCATAGCTCGGACCACAGCACTAATGAAGACCATGTGCTGCAGCACACAGAAGTGACAGAAGTAGGAAAGGTTCCCATGCTAAGAGCTTCATGTCTTTGTGTAGGTAGACAGATAGATAGATAGATAGATACAGATGTGGAGACACAGCCAGCAGTGGTCAATCCACACAACTGGGCCAGAGTGCACAGGAAGCCAAAAGAATGCTGGGAATTGTATTTTAGTTACCGCCACATCTAAACATTGGGTCTCAGTTATGCAAGGCAGTACGCTTTGACTCACTAAATATATATATAATAGGAAAAGAGCTGATCCACCCTATATGATTATAGGTTATCATAACGGTCAAGACAGAACATCCAACCTCAAAACTAACTTTATCTGCCGTATGGATTCAAATATACACTTATGTTTGAGTGTGTGAGAGTCAGAACAGAAATTGTAAAATGAAAGAGATAGGGGAGGGAAAAGGGGGAATACTCAGAGGATGGGTAGACAGGGCTGCATCGAATGGAAAAAAAGACAAAAGGGGCATGTTGCTCCAGTGATATTCAGTACCTGACCTTTTTTAATCGTCTTTTCCTGGCTGTTTTGTTCATCTTTTAAAAATCTGTCACCACTAGTTTGATCCTATCAAACAGGAGTGCGATACAGAGTGCATTCCATTTGCTGTCAGAGGACTAGGGAATTTGCATAACGGCCACAGCAGCCATCGGCACCGAGCCAAGAGAAGCACAGTGTGACTTTTAGGCCTCCAGGGATTTCAGCGATCCATGATAAGGTGCTGTAAACGCGTAATGCACAACAATTGAATCTTTGTCTAATGTTCGCACCTGAGATTAATTCTTTAACAGCCATAAAACAAATCTTTTGAAGTGCCACCTGCACAAATACTGTAAGGGTATTTACTAGTTTTCTCAACATCATACTCCTGATAAGTACTTTTAAAACTTTAACCACATGAGCATCTAAAAGTGGATTATTACTCAAGAAACAAACAAACACAGTTTGCATTTGTTTGCATCTTTCCATTGTCTTATCTTAAAAACTGCCTGTGGTTTTCTGTCCGGTCAATAAAAGCTGGGTATCAAATGACAGACACTGTTGGTTTTTCCTGGAAAAAATCCTCTGGTACACATGAACTGACATATTTTGGAATTGCAGCAGGAAGAGTGGCTTAATACAAAAGAAGAGCTGGGAACGCAGCAAAGACAATGATAGCCAACAATCTGTGAACCAGAAAATGGAAAAGCACAAACCTTAGAAACTCAACTCAATGACCAGGGAAGAACAAATACTGCAAAAAGCTGGAAAATAAGTCCCTAGACAACTATAATCTGTGCTAATTGTTTTTAATTGAACTAGACAGAGCTTAATCCAGGTGTGTTAGAGACGCACTAAAGGTCTTAAAACAATTATAATTCCTTCCCCTTTCTCCACACAAAGCTCCATTGTCAAACAAGGCTGCATGCTTTATCTATCAATTGAATGTCTCTGTTGTCTGCATAGTTAAATCAAGTTTGGATCTGCAGGCCTGAGGCAATGCGCTGTTATTGCTCAAACTGAGGAAGACATAACACTGATTACTGATGACGGTAAATGGGTGGATGGATGGATGGATGGACGGAGCTACAGGAGGTAAGAAAAAAGCACATGATGAAGACAATGATTAAAGTGAAGAAGGGTTGTACGCTGAATATTACATGTAGGGAGTCGGGAAAGCGGTAGTGAGAGATTGCTGATGGATGGTTGAATGACAGAAAGGTGGTCAGATGGATGAATGCATGGATGGCTAGACAAGCTGACAAATAAAAAGTACAGGTGCCATGGGGGTAGGCAAGTAAATTAATCCACCAAAGCTCAGTTTATTCATGATATTTTGACTTTTAAGCTCTCAACATCTTGAAGTAATCTTGTGTTGCTCAATGTCACACACACAGTTTGAAATGAATTTGGAATGGATTGGATGAAGCGGTTGAAAACCAAGAAAATGAAGGGGAATTCTTTGGGGATACTGTGAGTCAGTAATGGCAAGACCACGGCGAGAACAAACCAAAGCCAAAGGATTGCAGTGTCACCTTAAAACGTAGATGAAAACAATTTCTTCCCCTCCACACACTGACTTGTTTTCTGTTGTAGGCATTATTTCTTATCTCTTGCTACACAGAAAACAAAGAAGACCTGGGAAAAAAAAGAACGTCTGTTCCAGTCAAAGTCATAACGATGCTGGCTTACGGTAATACAGGCCAACAAGCAGTGATAGATCACTGGTGCCCAGCAGTCCCACCACTACAACCACATCTTATAAACTACTCCACCTGGACAGAGTTAGCTCCTTGGATTAAACAACAACATGGACAACAACATGTCCATTCACTTTCCTCAAATCAGATCAGCTGAGAGATTATGTAGTTCTTATGTCAATGATTTTATCAGTACCTCTGAGGTATGCCACTGATAAAATCTTGTACAGTGAAAACAAGAAAATTATCACAAAAAATGTAAAGGTATGATGTATTGAACTGCCTGTAGCCTTATGGTGGTAGTGACAGTGAAACATGATACAATGACATTCTTGCAGTCCTAACTTCAAGGGAATAAAACCACTTTTGGTTTTAGTGGCTACCCCTCTGGATCCCTGTAGGACCCTGCTCCTCACATTGGAAACCTCTCCTCTAGCGGAGCTAATGAGGTTCCTGATGAGCCATTTGGCCCGCGCTGGTCCCCTCTGGACCGGGAGAGAATGCTTGGTGAGGGGAGAAGAGCATCCAGTTTCCAGCCGCGCTTTTGCGGTCAGAACAGGGGAGGTGGACTCTACCCAAACACAACTGTTTCCAGTCAGTGTCCGGGCGTAAAAATTCAACCCCCTCCCTTCCCCTCCTTCTCCCTCTGACCAGTTCATGCAAATCATCTGATGTGATGACACATATTCTGGTTTACTGTTACATAGCTCCTTGTCCTTCTCCTCAAAAAAAAAAATAAAACATCAGTCTCAGTATTTTGCATTCATTTTCTTCAAATAGAACTTGACAGCCCTTAAAAAATAGTGCGCAGGAGACAGAACATACAGACAAGTAATCATCAACTCTTTTGGCTATTAAATCCCTGATTCTGGCCAGCATGGACACTCTGGCCTTCTTTTTAATACCAGAAGTGTGTTTTTACCTGTGCGTAAAACGTGATGAGGATGCATGTTATCCAGCCTCGGACTATCCAACTTGTAGAAAAGTTCAATCTCATCTCTGCTGGTTAATGAAGACTACTTCTGAGGCAACCTTTTTCTTTCTCAGCCAAGGAGATGACTCTTAACACCAAGATCCGATTCTAAATCACTTCTTCTTGCGTGCGTAAATGTGGCGGGTCCTCCACACCGTCTCACAGGGCATTCTTGCGCCTTCATTCCCGGTTAGTCAGCTGCAGTTCCCACCTCTCTTCTCCTCTCATCTTCCTTCTGCTTTCACCCACGCGTTGTGGAGGAAGCTGCGTGCAACAGCTTGTAAAAACGGACTGACTGACTGAGGGAGGGAGGGAGCTACTCCACGTTGTCATATGTAAAGAAAAAAAGTTCATCCCTCTCTTCCCTCCTGGCTCTGCGCACTGATCTCTCTCTCTCTCTCTCTCTTTCTCTGAATGAGTGAGTGTGTATGTGACAGTTTGAGTAAATGTGCCTGATTGTTTGTGATAAGATTATCATGGTAACATGATCCATTATCCTTTATACACTGGAATTAGAAATGCAATGTCACAACATGTTTCTGTGATAACCACTCCTAATGTTTAGCTGTCCAACAGCCTGCACTCCAACAGCTTGCACAATTTATTTTCAAAGACTTAATAAAGTGGCACTTTTCATGTGTTTGTCCAAACAAGCTGAGTCATGACCTCCTGTCAGAGGAAATCAAATGTGATCCCATGCAAAGGAGGCAAAGCATGTGGTCACTTTCATAGATCTCACTTCCTGCATTTGCCATTCATCATGGCAGTGAGTGGGCGGTCCAAGTGTAGTTCCTGGAGCGTGGGTCTTGGAACAGCCATGACCATTTCTACAGCCCCCAAAACTCATTTATTTAAAAGTATAGTGACTGGCTCCAGGAAATAGCTGTTCCCTGCTCCCAGGGCAGATGGAGAGAAAAAACACTGGGTGTATTTCCCTCTGAATTTGCATGGCAGACTAAACCCCGCCTAACTTGGCAAGTCATGAGAGGGAAGGTTTGAGAGAGTGGAGAATATGTTCTCTTCAATTTGACAGTTATGCAAATATTAAATTGCATGTGTTTGCCCTGCATGGATAAAACAGGGGGGCTGAGAGGAGAAGGGAGGGTCAAAAAGGGAAAGAGATGCAAAGATTACTCGATGAGATCGAAACTGGACAGAGACAGACAAACATGTCCATTGCACATACTGATATTCCAGATGTTTTCATAATGATATATACTGTACATACCCATAAATTATGACTGATGGTGACTGACATTCAATCGAAGTGTGTAGATAGATAAAGGACTTTTTAAGTCATAAGGAGTTCAATGGGGGGAGAAAGAGGAAGAATAATGAGGGTTTTAAGCTGAGCCAGTGGAGGTAATGAGCTCTGTCCTCCCTCCCTCTTCCCGTAAAAACATGCTGAGAAAAGCTGTTTTGTGGTGGGGCCTCCACAGCTTGCACAGTAGCAATTAAGAGCCAGATTGGACTCTTTTAGCAATCAGAAACCTCAGCTTGACTCTGAATGCACTGCAAACATTCACACGGAGATCAACCCCTACCAGCAAAACTGAACTGGAAACACAGAGAAGTCTCTGTGAGGCCCCACTTCAAACACAGAAGTTATAATGTAACTTGTTTTGATGTATAAAAATGTAGATCCACTGCAGGCAGACACCATGCTGGTTTACAAGCATCACACTTAAAGCGACCTGGGTCAGAGCACAGACCATGTAGCTCTGTAAGCATGTGGGTTGTGTTGCTTAGCATCACTTAAAAAAAGTCAGAGTTCATGAAGTAGGTCTATTCCAAACAGCTCATATATACAAAAATGCGAGCGCGCGCGCGCGCGCACACACACACAACACACACACACACCATAAGCTGCTGAATGGTTTCCATTAATGTAACACACTTGTTCCGTGGAAGAAAGCAGCCACAGTCCGTTTTGGTACCATGATTTTGGAGGAAGCTTCAAGGGTTCGGCACGGTCTCCCTTGAACGCTGAAAAGAACGCAGGGCTGAAAAACATGCACATGGTCCTCACATACACACAGAACAGAGTGGAATAACAACATTAAGGCTTAGCCACCATGTTCCGGTGGTTTTAGGGTTGGATCTGCGTTGCTCCTGCTTGCTCTGGAAACAGATGTGATCTGTGAGTCACCCAAGTCACCAATGTGAGTTGGAGCTGCCTGCTGACGCCATTTCTGCACAAACAAAAATGCCAGGAGAATTTTCATGAACACACACGTGTAGGTACAAAAATACAGGTTCACACCCAGATGTGCATGCACATACACACATTTGCATGGTCATTCACACCCATGCTGAAAAGCCAAACAAGAGTCATGGCAAGCAGGTTGTTTTGACACACAAAGAACAAAACTATCCATTATGAATGCAAATCGCGTATCAGGCGTCTGTCTCTGCACACACGTCTACAGACACAGATAGAGATACACAGGCACCCCCCCACACAGGAATGGAAGAACACACAAACACACACACAATGCTGCCATGCCCCCAGTTCCACCTCTGTCACCTATCAATTATTTGTCCACCTGGCAAGTTATCAGTGACGATGGTTGAATATTAGCCTGAATATGCAAATGCTGTTCTTTATCAAGGGGAGTTCACTCATGTAATGTTCAACCACTAAATGAGAGTAGTTCTACAGGCCTGCCTGACCCATTTCCATTTTCAACACAAAGTGTTGTGTACTGGATTCCACTACAGGTCAATCAGAAGTATCCAACTAAGACTAAGACGGATTGTGATTTAATTGCCCTGTTAAATTCCTATGAGGTCCTTCTGAGGAGAGGTGCATATGTCTTTTGACTCTTTTGATGATTTACGCCAAAGTTAACTACGTTATTGATACCAAGTCATAATTTTCTAAAGGATAGATAGCATGGATTGAGAGATAGCATAATCTTGACGGCGGATCTGAGCTTTTACTTCTGTATTTACTTGGGGTAAGTTGTTTGGAATGTCCCTTGAGATGGACTTTGGTTTGCTCTACAACGCAGACAATAGACCACATCAAAGGGTTGGACGTGAGGGGCAGGGACAGCGGGACTGTGTGTTTGTCTTTGAAATGACTTTGTTTTACAGCCTCCAACACCTGTCGACACTTTGAGCCATGAGCCATGAGCCATAATCAAAACTTGGGATTTTCCTTCATCACATACACCAAGAAGTCTAAAAGCATGCAGACATTCAGTGAGGCCTCCAGAAGTACATTTAAGTACACAACTCATCTCCATCTTTTATTACACCATGACACCAATTTCAAATATACATAATGAGTACCATCCTCTTCAGTTCAGTGTATGATACAGTTATTTACTGTTTCTCTTAGAGCATATCCAAAAAGAACAACAACAAAAAATAGAACCAAATACCCACTTTAAAAAAAAACAGTACAATTATCAGAGACACTGCAACACAGAGAGACAAGATGCAACGGACAGAGAGGGAATAATTATGATCAGTGTTCTCTTCAACTACACATTGCCAAAACGGATAAACAGAAAAGAAATCCATTAACAGTAGTGATAATGTTCATCATGTATAAGACTCTGAATTGAAACAAATATATATATAATAAAGAACAAAATAGTAAAGTGAAGTGCAAATTTCTTTGGAAGTTGGAATAAGGTATGTTTTTTCTTCATTAAGACATAAATAAGTTATAAAATAGAAGCTATCAAAACAAAAACCAGAGACAGACTTTGAAGAAATAAAGGCAAGACTATTTTTTTTTTAGCTTCAAGTAGGCGATACTTCTGAGCCGTACAGATACACTGTACAAGGCATTCTTAACAGACTCAGAGCCATTTTGTTGTCTTTCAGGACGATTACTCAACAACAAATGCAAGTGAATGCACCTGTTGCACAACTCTTTGCTCCAAAATAACGTTTAAAACTCGAAATAAAATCCAGCAGGCCGTGCTCAGAGTTTTGTTTCCAAGAGACGAGCGAAGCTCTTCTGATACAAGAAAAGTACTGCACTGAAATGAAATTGAATTCTGTGACACTTTCAAGTCCAGAAACGTCCAGGAAACAAGTCCCTTGTTATCACTTTGGGTGAATCTAAATACTGTTCAGTTTCTTCCTCTCTCTGCCCTCTTTCTGAAATGACAATGTTAACAACACTGATTCGAAAAAGCAAATCCCTTTCGTCATGATTAAGGATTAAGGAGAGGAAATATGGGCAGAGGGGAAAACCCTCAGATTTCACCGCAAAAAACATCGCCGTTCACCTTTAAAGAGCAGAGTCCTGCTGCACTGGAGATTTGAAATCAACACAACTTTCAGCAAACCTTCATTTCTTGAAATTGAATGAACAACACTCTTGGTTTTCTTCTACTTTAGGCTGAACCAATGCTTTTCCCAGTAAATGAAATGCTCCCAAAGACAGCAGGGCATCGTCAGTTAGTTGCAGTGGTCGATCAGTCAGTGATCACTTCTTTCTCTGGAAGACGTTAGCCAGCATGGCGCCAGAGGTGGTTAGCTGGCCCATCTTGCTCAGGAACTTGGTCTTGGCATCCTCACCCACCAAACTGGAGGCGATGGACATGGAGCTATGGAAAAAAAAAAACAGGGCGTAAAGGTTGAATTTGGCCATGATGAAGCGACAAGTTTTAGCTGTGCTTTATCAACATTTATGGACTGAAAGACAGACATGAACAAAAGCACAATAGTACAGAAAAAACCTACATAATCTTCCACTATCTGTTGACGAGCTTGTGTCAGCCTTTACTCTACTTCTTTAGAGGGGAAATGCTGTTTGCCAATACAGCCCCTCCTGATTTTTTACAGTCTAACGGCTCCATAAGTTCCTCTTTTGAATTAGCTGGCATTCAGACTGACGCAGTGGAGCAGTTACAACACTCTGCCAAGCTGCTGCATTTCTCAACAGAAGGACAAACATCATATCTTAACACCAACATCAAACTAAAGTCAATGAATTTTGGGAGTTCAGACTCTGGTGAACATTATCACATGGCTTCTAGATAAGACAAGAATCTTGTGGCACAAAGGCCTCAATCTTCCTGGAAACTGTTAACAGGTCTGTGTATCACTTGCTGTGCATACAGTATGTATGGGAAGTCCCATTTTGGCAAACCGAAACAATTTCATATATCTTTCTGAGGAAATGTGCATAAACAGGTGAAATGTAATGTACACTGGAGTGTGGAAATTTGAACATCAGATCCTTAATGATACATAGCTACAAAGAATTGCACCAATGTTATGTGCTGCCACTTCAAAAAGCCTGACAGAATACTCACCAAGCTGCGACAGCCACAAAATATCAGGGTTTCCAGAATATTACATACCAGGAGGTAAATGAATCAAAAAAAAGAAAAAGAAAAGCTACATTCTACAAGACTTAAAAGATACATGCTGTGAAAATAAAGATCCAAGTTATAATGAAAGAGGAACAAAAATCTCTCGGCACAAACACAGAGATTCTAACCTCAGAGTTTAACTGAGAGTTTTTGGGGGGGAACACACCCAAGAGAGAAGCAGACATATACACACTTCTTACATCCATATAAACACACTTCTCTTTTTAATGAGCCCCGAACACATGTCAACAAGATGAAAGAAACATCTTTTAAAAGACACCCACAGCATGGCCAGTGTCCCGGCTCTCTTAGCTTTACCAAAAAAACTCCTCTCATTTTTCTGCTCTCTTTGTGTGAAGATACCCACATAATGAGTGTGGTTCCAACACTCTTATATGTTCTCCTCTCCCCATAGGGGAAATAAACCCACAAAACGGGCACAGTCCCAATACAGTTGAGTGACCCCTTTCCTCACAGTAGGACTACTTCTTCCCCCTCCAAATTCCTCTTAACTACCACTTTAAAGCCATCACTTGCTGCTGTCACTGCCTCTCATGCAATAAAAAAAAAAACAATATTACACAAATCAGTTCAGAAGAAGTGACGTGAATGGGACTGTTTGTTTGTTCTCACCCTTGTGCGTCTGCCATTCCTCTGTTTTCCACCTTGATTTCACACTCCTTGATCATAGAGCTCAGAATAACCTGTGGACGATATGACAGAGACAGATTAGACTGAAATGTTGCCTTCACAAAAAGGTCTGTCGTAAGAAAACAACTGAATCTTGTGATTTACTAAAAGATTTATGTTAGGAATGCACTGCCACATATGAAATACTTGTAAACAGCATGCTTTTAACTACTTGAGTGGTACAAAAGAGGCTGTGTGAGTCTAATTCTGTCCCAACATGACAAAACAAAGATTTTATATGAATTTGTGTGTATTAATGCATGAAAGTCCCAGTTAGGAAAATAATTCCTGTCTTCTGGTATTTGGCTTTACAGACAGAGTGGATGTGTAGAGAGGAAAAGAGTCAGCTGATCGTTAGTCACCTTGGGAAAATGCTCACATGAAATGCATCGCGTGAGACTCTGAGACACAAATAAATATGGTGGAGGTGTGCGTATGAGTGTATCTGAAAAAGCGGTGTCTGACTGTCTGTCTTTACTAATACTGTATGAGATCCACTGGGAGTAACGGATACAAAGAGGCAGACAGTCTGGCCCATGAGTGCGTTCGTTCGTGCAGGCGTGCATTGTGAGTGTGTGAACGCGTATCTGTGTGTTTCCTGACCTCGTGCTCAGGGGAGAGTTGCTCCATGTCAGCGCGGAGACACCTGAGGCCAGGCAGGAAGTGGTTGACCATCACCTCCTCAGAAATGACTGCGCAGGAAATTAAGGACCAGAATGAAAAGCTTGTACACTTTATAATGCAAGTTGACCCAAAGCACCTTGCAGCACCGTGAATGAGTGAATTACTATTCATACAGTGGGGAATGCTAACTTTTCACTACCCAGGCTCCCATGCAGGTTTCAGCCAAATGTGGGTGTTCATTCGAAAATTTAAGAATCTGGGAACAAATATAATGAATAAAAGCAAAACAAAACCAACCTATTATTGACTGAACATAGCTGAATATATAGCTTAACAAAGCTAAACTGCTGAAGGGCACTGTAAGAAAAAAATGTCCAAATTTTTTAATTTAAACAAAGACAAACACTACTTTGTAAATTGTAATAACCCTCTCATGTACTAAGAGTGGAGATACAATGCCTTATCTATCCACACGTTCTTGTTTTTCTCACTACATGTATAGACTTACAGAAACTTAAAAGCTGGTGTTTTCAAGGCCAGGCAGCTACAAATACTATTTGGATAGTGCTGCCAGGCATTACCAGATGGGTGGAGTTTACTTAAGGATAATTCAAAATATTAAAAAAATCTGTGTGACTGAAAACATTGATTTTTAAATATTTTCCTTTGATTGTATAAACATTCTTAAAATAACTGTGTTGCTTTATGGCACCAAACTAGATTGACTCAAAGTTACATTTTCGGCACAACAGTACTTTGTCCAGGACTGCATGTGTTCTGCCACCTGTCATAGCTGGTGGAGCTATATGGGACACAGAGGGAACGAATTTATATTTTTAGGGATAGGAATGTACAATTTCAGAGCTTGTAGCACTGATTACAAGAGAAAGAAGTGCAGTGGGAGGTAAAGCCTCTGAGGTTTGGGCTATACCTCCTGGACACTACTGCACTGTGAAATCACAGCCTGACAAAGATCCACAGGAATGAACCTCAGACCAGCTGTCCTCTATGTGTGTGTGTGTGTGTGTGTGTGTGTGTGTATGTGTGCGCATGTGTGTGTTGGACCTGGGGCAGGGTGGGGTTGACAGAGGAGAGACAGAGTAGAGAGAGAAAAAACATCGTGAGAAAGGAGAAATAGTAAAAAGCGAAAGAATCACAGAAGAGAAGGATGACAGAGACAGCAGAGGAGAGGTAATGTAAACGTGAGTCTTTTCCTGGGAACTGTTACCAAGGATTGGAGTTGATGTTCAGTCCTTTCCTCCTCTCACGCTCTTTCTCCCTCTCTCATCCTTTCCTTTGCTTAACCAACCCTGTAATTACCTCTAGCCCCAAAATGGAGGCAGCTTATTTTCCCTTTCTCCTCCTGCCAAATGACAGGCAAACTCTGCCAACACACACACCGAACCACACACTCAGGCACTGGGTCCACACTGATACGTACCACACAGTTACACAGGCGCATGCAGGAGCACATCTAACCAGCTCAGCTAGCATTTGACCGGTTATTCTAATGGTCTTCCCACTGACTCACTGTTACGACAGCTAACCCTGAACCCAGCCAACCTTGACACAGACTTCTAGTAAATCCTTTGGAAATACATATTGTGCAGTAGTTAAAAAAGAATGAGTGAGCTGAGCTCTCGGAAAACGTGGACTACACATTCTTCCTCAAGTTTCACAAGGTTATCCAACTGTCACACTTACATAAGTAGTACTAGGACTATAAATAAAAGCCCTAAGGAAGGTCAATCCAAACTGACCAGTACTGCATATGGCCCAGCTTACACAGATCAATAAGTATGACCTATAGAAGGATACAGCAGCAGGAGAGGGCGCTGTAGGCCTCAAACAGCTGGGTGGCGATGTCAATCCTCTTGCTCTCCACCGCCTGGCTGT
Organism: Oplegnathus fasciatus; assembly: GCA_003416845.1. Classification (NCBI taxonomy): domain Eukaryota; kingdom Metazoa; phylum Chordata; class Actinopteri; order Centrarchiformes; family Oplegnathidae; genus Oplegnathus; species Oplegnathus fasciatus. Next base: position 334,650 of record NTHP01000160.1, read on the forward strand.
TGTTAGCCAGCGCCAGCTTGTGAAGGTGTGGCAACACGACTAGAGGAATTAAAAAAGAAAAAATACAGACAAAACGTTAGTGCACATGAAAGACAAAGCAAAAGAAACACACACACACACACACAAAAAACATGGTTCACCATTGGAAATTCTTTTTAATGTTATTTATGTATTATGTATTTGTGTCCTTTACATACACTCATCTCTAAAGCGTGGCTCTGCATTGGGTCCGACCCTCCCAAATGTTCTGATGATCTCCATGTGCAAAGAGTGCTGGTCTTGGTACTGAGGGTCTTCTAAGAACGAAGCCAGCTGCATTTTTACGCGTTCCAGCAGCTACACACACGCACAGAAAATATTTTTATACATGTTTAATGATTATTTGTAAAATGACTTATTTAATTAATTCACTGTCTGTACATTAGGCTTGTGTGCATTTTGACAGTTGGTTTCCTACCTCTTTTTGTGTGACCGTCTCCATGATGGTACCAAAGGCAGGGATAGTAGATATCCTCACTGAGCTAAAAGCAGCAGGAGAGTAAGACAATGCTTTTACCATTCATAGTTACTGAATCACTCCTTGAGGTATTCTCCAAGTTCTCCATTAGTGTGTCTTTAAGCAAGAATCTGAATGAGTGAAATATCCTCTTTAAATAGTTGTCAGATTTATCTGAAAATGTTTGAATCACCAGACTATTGTGAATCTCATTAACCATGACCTCACGTTATGCTATTAGTAGGGAGGCACCAATCAGGTTTCCTGGGGCTCGTTTCAGATTTTTCAAACAATGCTACTAACTGATTCAAATATTGACTGAAACTATTATTTTATGCATATCTTTTATTACAATGGCACATCTTGCACCAAGTAAGCATTTATACTAAAACCACAAAGAAATAAGACAACTTTGGTTAATACATGTTCTAGGTTTTATCCATTACATAGTAATGACACGCTGGTAACCACAGTGATGACTGAGGTGACTGCTCACACAGTGGACTGCCAGTTTAAGCTCTACATTTTGCCTGAATTATTACATGGCCAGAGGCTGTGAAATTTAAACAAAATGAACTGTCAAAGCCAGATGTTATCAGTATTTTACAGACAGCTGTAAGTTGGGCTTTACTTTAAACACCACACGTTTAACTTCTTTGCTGATCTAGTAAGTTGATATTTGAGTGGGCAGTTGCAACAATGATCATCTGATTACCAATAATCTATTTAGATGGGCGTAAAGGTTGAATTTGGCCATGATGAAGCCACAAGTTTTAGCTGTGCTTTATCAACATTTATGGACTGAAAGACAGACACGAACAAAAGCACAACAGTACAGAAAAAACCTACATAATCATAATCTGTTGATGAGCTTGTGTCAGTCTTTACTCTACTTCTTTAGAGGGGAAATGTTGTTTGCCAATACAGCCCCTCCTGATTTAATCTATTTAGATTATTATCATTTTCTTAAAATGTGGCCAATGAACTGGTGCACTCTGACCTATCTCAGATATAAAGGTACACAAAATCATCTACGTTCCAAAACCTTCCAACCTCCTATTGACCCTGTCAATGTCTGCTATTGTCTAACTACTTTATAACTTAATATATTCAACATATTAGCTAGCTAGCAGTATATCTAACTAAAAGCTAAAAGCTAACAATCCTGAAGCTTAAGAGGTCACAACTAGTTTTTTAAGGGGATTATTTAATCCCCAAATCAGTCCTAAAAATACAGAAACATAATAATGCATAAAAAAAACTATATGACAATAATCAATGATTATATTGAACTGCGATAAGCAAGATTAATGGGGTGCTGTTAGAGTGATGTTAGATAATCATTCCACGGTCAGTAGGAGCAGGAAAGACCAAAAGATACACTTGGGCCATCTTGGAATTGGTGGAGTAAAAACCAGTTTGTCATTATGTCTCTAAGTACTTTATAGTCTGCTGATCGTGGACACAGCAGAGATATCATGGTTACAAAAACATATGTTAAGATTTTAAAATAAATATATATTGAATCTACAAGTTGGGGAGTGTACCCATTAGCATGGCATTTCAATACAGAGAATGATGAGATGAAAAGGGCTGCATTCCAACAGTGTCGCCACTAATTTCATACTCTTGTCTGACCACAAACATGAAGGCTGGATGTACACTGGCAGACCCCAAATTTTTCTTTTACTTGTAGGAGATCTGATCTTTCAATAACTGTTAAAGCATGGCTATCCCGCCATGAAAAGGACAAATGTGTGCCACAAGACTGAACTAGGGTAGATTTAAGTATTCATCTGACTGAAAATGTTTAGCCAATCCCTGTGGCTCCAGATCAGTGGATGGTGACAAGGGTTGTTTTTTTTAACACCCATTCATGCTCAGCGAGACAGATTTCTAGGAAGACACTGCTTTACACTGTAAGGATGCAGCCCACAACATGACAATGTTTACAGAGAGGTTTTCTTGTGTTGATTGACTCACAATTCAGGCCCACTGCACAGAGTTATAAGGGCCGGAGCCGCCCGGCGATCTACTAATGCTTCACTCATGCCTCGAAGAACCAACTGCAAACCCATCACACAGCAGGATGAGAGAGAGGGAGAGGCAGGGTGGGAGGAGACAGAGATAGGAGGAGGGAGGGAGAGATAGAGGGTGGGAGGAGAGAGGTGAAAGACAGAGGTAAAGATAGAAGATAGAAGGGATGATATGGAAGAAAGAGAGAGAGAGAGAGAGAGAGAGAGAGAGAGAGAGAGAGAGAGAGAGAGAGTGTGACAGGATAAAACTGAGAAAGACGGGGTGAAGATAACCAACCACTAGCTGACTGGTTGGGCCCTGCTTAAACGGAGTAGGGTGGGGAGGAAGAGGAGGAGGGGACGGGTTACAGATGAGCATGCTGGGATTGTGCTATTGCCGCATGCGGGCAATGCGTACGCACAAATCTGGACTGGTTCGTGTTGCAGACTGATGAGGTGGCGAGAGCTGGCGTGGGTTAGTGTTGCAGATTGATGATGCGAACATGCAGAGTGTCAGTGTTAACAGTGGTTATGCTGATGAACCACCCCATGGCCAAGCCTAAACCTAAACAGGAGCAACTCCACACAAGCACTGAAAACTATGCCATTCAAAAGGAGAATTAAAAGGAGAACATGAAGAATCTGAAATTGTAAAATTAAATCGATATCAAATGAAAAAAATGATTTATCAATGAAGAAACTGGTTTGTGCTGAATTTGCTCCTGGCAGGTGCAGGCTTGTTTCAGTGTGATAGTTCTCAGGCAGCAAAGAGAAGGGGGGAGAGAGACGCGGCGCGGTTTATTGTTGTTGTTGTTGTTCCACTTACATTTCAGGATCGGAGGACAGTGTGATGAGAGCCGGCACCACTCTCTGAGCTACCAGCGTCTCATTCACCCCCTTCACCAGTAGCTGATTGGATTGGACAGAGCCAGCCGTGATGTCACAGAGGTGGGCGGGGCATTGGGACAAGAGCGAGCAACACCGCCAATAGATAGAGAGAAAAGAAAAAAAAAGCAAAACAGAAAAAGGGGAGGGAAAAAGAAAAACAAACACAAAAAGATAGGAAGAAAGTGATATACAATGACAAGAACCATAGCTGCAAGGCACGGAACGGCACTGCATGTATCAAGCAAGTGTGTGTACACACACACACACACACACACACACACGCAAACAAACACACACACATGCACACGCAGGTATGCAGAAGAAATGGCAAAGCCAACATAGCTAAACTGCACAAATACTTTTACAGTATGGTGAGCATAAAGCTGTGGGCTCTTTCCACAGACTCCAGGTCAGACTTTTATTCCATTCATGTAAATTGATAAAATAGTTGACAGTTAACTAATCTGATCTGGGATCTGTGATAGAGGACCACTTTCAACCCACAGTTTTGACAATGGTGGACAGCTAACCACTATGGAATGGTGACAGTGGGGTGTGTTGGGAAAGGGCAAGTACTTCACACAACAGGGGGGGACATGAATATACCCTACCACTCCTCCTCCCTCAAGTTTAGATCACCATAGGCCCGGTTCTATTGCTACGCCTAGATCCTCATCCCAACATTTGACCTTTAAGTGTGCACAGACCTCAAAGGCCAGGGAGATGTGATTTGTTATGGCTCATGGTTTAGGCCAGGACTTTTACCTTGGGAACCTCGCTTAAAAATGGATACATCAGTGGAATAAATCACAAGGAAGGAAGAAAACCGGGAAACAGTCATCTCCCTTTAAAAATAATAGTAGTATTATATTTCCACAAGACCTGAAATACTGAAAAAGTAAAAAAAATATATTCATGAGTAAACATTTCTGATTAAATTATACTTTCCAACAACACTGAAAAGGAACAGGCCTTGAACTCTTTTCACTATACCTTCGGGTTGCTGACTTTAGCCTTTCTCTGACATGTAGCAGATATTTATGTAGTCAGTTCTGAGAGCAGTGCACAGTGAAAGGTCTGATGTTAAATCTGGGAAGGTCTCGCCATACAGTTGGAACCACAGCGCTGATAAGCTCCAGTAGTCTTTACTTTACACTCATAAGACAGAGTAGTGTAGCTAAATATTACAGTAAATGCATGTTAGACAGCAGCAATAGCAAGCAGAGCTAGCACATGTACAGCAAATAGGTAAACATAAAAATAGTATCTATAAAGTTGGACTGCACAATTGTGTATAACTGCACAAGACAGTTTTAGCTCAATAATATAGTACAAACTGACAATAATTTCTATTGATTATTATAAAATTAAGATCGTTTACCACAAAACAATCACACAATCAGGAATCACAATACACAGCAAATTAATCTAGATGATCATTTTATCCATAATAGTGCAGCCATGTTATATTCTAGTAGTACACACTTTGTAGCAGAGTAACAGTCATTTATTCTTATGTCTTGCTAAAAATGTAAAAAACAAAAATTGTATCAACAATGATACATTTTTAGGTATTATTTATGTAAATGATATCTGATCAAAACTAAACATCTGTGTGTGTGTGTTTGTGTGTGTGTGTGTGTGTGTGTGTGTGTGTGTGTGTTTTGTACCTCAAACATCCGTGCTGCAGTACACCGGACCAGTGCAGAGGTATGGACTACCCCGTACCACAGAACAGTCAGCAACAATTCATGGTACACCGGATTGGCGCTGAAAAGAGAGCATAACATAAATACTGGGCAATATTGTGGCAGCTGTCAACCAACAACTGACTTTTAAACTGTGAGATCATGTTTTGACACATGCAACAACAGCACTGCAACAGTGGACCAGTGAGCCAAAAGGGGACATTTTGGTGGTCCACTGTTGGTCATGCTTTAACATCATGTCTAAAAGCTTCTGGTGAATTTATTCCAGCATGGATAAATAATGAAGAAATAAGAAAAATGAATAATTCTAATGAGAAAATAATCCAAACTTAAAGATGTAGTCTACGATCCTAATCCAAAACATTTTTTTGTCAAATTCAGTGAATATCTCCTCGCGGTCTGCTAGCTTTCCGTTCTGTGTGCTGAAAAAAAAAAAAGTCCGGTGTTCATACACAGCCCTGGCTCTGTAAACGGGAAACAAATAGAGTGACTCGGGTAGAGCCACCAGCCCAGGTTGTCAAAATACCGACGCTTTAGCTGCGTTTCCACTAAACACTTCGGTATAATATGTCACAACTCGTGCTTGTACACAGGACAAATTAATGCGGTGCGTTACTCACGCAAGTTTGAAGGAGCACTGCATTTTTGTTTTGCTTTTGAGTTCAAATATCAACAAGCTTTCTCCAGTATCGTAGACTGCACCTTTCATGTGATATCATAACTGTGTGGTAAAAAAAGGTTTCAAGAACACAAAAAAGGTTTGTCCAACCACGACTGAACACAAAGCTCGAGATGGTGGGAAAAGTTGTCGGCCTGACTTTCTGCTGATGTGACATAATATTTGTTACAGTACCTGGATGGTTGTGAATGTGTGGTGTTTTTATATTTTTAGTAAAGTGGCACCAGCAGGGTCGGCACTGTTTTGGATGAAGGGGTGTAGTGTGCAAACATAATGATAACCTATTATGATCAATAAAGTCAATAAAGCAACTGCAAATGTATTAAATTAATTACCTAAATACCAATATCCCAAGTATTTCTTATCTTTTGTGTATTTAAATCATATGAAAATAAATAATAAATAAAAAATAATAAATGTGAAATATTGTGCTGTATTGTGTCAGAATGACAGGAGTCCACTATTTGCTGTCATTTAATGACAGATGTCCCCTCTTAGATAGCATGGAGTGACATGCACACTTCAACACAGATGCATAAGGACAGAAAAAGACACAAGCCGAATGGATGATTCTACTGAGACAGATAATGCTCATTTGTAATATCGCCATCACATCACCATCATATTACAACGATTAAGATTTTCAGAGCAGTTACTCAAGCATGTCACAATTTTAACCAGTGCTGTTTTAAATAAATCATCTGAAACAGTTTTAAGTAAATTAATATTGTTGACATTAACCAGCTTTTATGTGGGTCAGCATCTGCTTTTCTCAAAGATGATGCCATTTGTTGTACAGATATTTGTAGTGTAGGTGTCAAACAACCACAACAAACTCTAGTCCAAGCATGATTCAAAACACGATCTGAGATCGAGGAAATGTTTTTCTCCTGACTCTAGGAATTAAGCTTTAAAGGGCAAATACAAAATTAGATGTAAAATGGCAAGAAACAGTGGTCCATGGTTGGTAATGTAGGAATGTATCTGTGTGTGTGCGCTTGTGTGTTTGTGTATGTGCGTATGTCTCACCCCAGCTCTACAAAGGAGGCCTTCAGGCTGTCGAGAGGTGCATGGGACAGAGACAGCGTTGTCATAACATCCTCCAGGAAACCCACCAACAACTTGCGATCCTCTTCCTGTACAGAAATCATTGCATGTTTCTGTCAGTTACATCATGCAGGCAAAAAATACACATCTACATTTTAATGTACAAGTGTGTGCAAATTTCTGCAGATCACAGTATTTTGGGACAGGAAACATATTTTGTCACTTTCAACATGAATTGGAATGAGCTGCTCTGAACATGTTTTGTTCAAGTTGTGTTGAAAAGTAAATCAAAATAAAGCATGTGCTGTGCAATGTTTTGCAAGTGCTGCATCATTTTGTGAATGTAAAATCAAAACAAAAACAAGCGGCAGTTTGATGTGTTTTGGAGTGGATTTTCCCTTGTGACAAAGAACAATAAGCCAAAGTGTGATGTGATTCACACTCTACATATGATAACGTACACAAGAGAAAAGGAGCCCAAAATACCCAACAAGTCAAGTAACTGTACTGTACAGAGGAAATCATTGACTTATTGACATACAGTAAACTGATTTATCTTGCAAGACACTAAAAAGCATCACGAGGTATGACTCTTACGATAAATCAGCTTCAAGTGCTCTCTTCAGGTCAGTCAGCTATCATTTGGCTGTGGACTGCTACTAATTTACCTGGTTATAACAAGTCAGCACTCCAGTGGCATAGATGGGGACTGTGGCTTTGGTGAGAATATCATTCCCTGCTGAAGTATCTGTCAGAGGAATAAAACAAGAACAAAATAGGTTAAAACCCCCCAGAAAACATCAAAAATCCAACTGCAGCTATTACATTTTCAAACTGTTATTGCATTTTTATGCATCAAGCCATAACCTTTCTATCTTGTGCCTACATTGCATTTCAGAGTGTGTTTATTATCCTGGTTTTCAGTCTTATCCTGGTTTTGATCATATTCGGGATATGATGTTTACATGGAACATCAGAAACCTGGTTTTATTGTGCTTGGCATTTGGTAACACCTGTCTGTAACAATGCTTCTATGGCATACAGTATATCGTGGTTTTACAAAAATCTACTGAAAAGGACAATTACAATGTAAGGTCACAATGACCCAAACACAGACTGGGTCTCAATGCAAAACACATTTCATAAATGGCCACAATACCAAAGCTAAATCACTTGGCAGCCAGCTGAGACCAAGCACCTCTTATAACTACAGAAACATGTCCGGAATAAAAAAAAGAGGGGAACACCCATAACTCACTCCAAATAGCTTGTTTACATCAACAGCGTCCAAGCTCCACCTACCAACATTGTCTTGAGAGAGCTGAGAAAATCTCAAAATGAACGTCTGTGTGTATGTGTAGGTTCAATCTGCACTCACCAACATTCTCTTCAGATAGTCGGAGGATCTCTTGGAATTGTGGTTTAACCTGAAAATGTCATGAGGATAAGCAAAATGTCATCACTTCATTTAGAAATATCATTGACATTTACTGTATAGTACTATTTTAACTACAGTACTCAGTACCTTAAATGGATTTTTGATGAATATCTTTACAAGGTCAGAAAAAGACACAGTGGTCACAACCACTGCTCTTGGACTCAGAGTGAATCCCTGATAAACATGCAGTTCGCTCTTGAATGCTACTGTTAAGAATAAAGTCACTACAGCTGTATTTGAAATCAGACCCTCATTTGCGCATTCATTATTCCCTACGTGATAAACACTTAAAAGGTTACCCTGTAGTTAGTAATAAACAAATATTTCACCAAACAAATCATTTACACCTACAAATAATTTGCATTTTGCATCATCACTGACAGGTGTAGTGTTGCGTAAGTGTATTTTACACATCAGTCATCTCAGGAGCAAAAGTGAAGCATTGCTTTGTGAGATTTTTTGCAAAAAGTAAAGAATATGCTAGGACACTACATTTTTTTTCAAGGCACAAATTAGTGCATACATTTTACACTTAAACTCAAAATGGCTGAAAATAAATATACAGTGCACTAGCAAATGGATTAAGGAATTCAGTAAATCAAAAAAATCTAAATTTGTGGGCAAGTTTTGGATTTTTAAGTGGAGAGGTGGGGTTGAGATCAGCTGAACTGAGAGAGATTACTCCAACTTTAAAAACACCTGTTAAAACCAAAGTGCTGTGGTAGCACTTTTTGTACTTGTTAATTTTGACAAGTCATGTGATTTTACCTTAGTGTTTGTAAAAATCTTGCCGAAGGTACGACAGAACCTCCAGAAGAAGCGAGAGAACTCATGTACGCAGGTCGATGATGTCACATTGATACGACCCACAATCTCTATGAGCTGAGGGAGGCTGGAGACAGAGCAGACAGGTGGAAATCAGAGTAAGTGTGATTGTTTGTGTATGCTTTAGTGATATCATGTACAAAGCTGTCTGTATACGTACAGCATATGTATATGTATGTTACACGTGTGTGTGTGTGTGTGTGTGTGTGTGCGGATTTCTCACAGTTGGTTGACCACCCATAGCAGGCTCTCCCAGCCAGTGGTTCCTTCAAGCTCTAGCTGGTGGTCATAGAGCAGCAGCAGGGCACTCAGCATCTCTCTGCTGCCGATGATGGTTGCCACGTCCTGGAGGGGAGACGCTGGCCTGGGGAACCGGGTCACTGCAGCAACAAAGACACAGGAACAGTGTGAAAACTCAGGAAATGTACTGCTTTAAGAATTACTACTTCTTCTGTGTGTGTGTGTGTAGTTGTCTTACCCTCTATTGCAGGTATGTCTTCGTGGAGTTTGGCTCTGCTGGTGAAAGGTGCGTTCTGCAGCACCACAGCAAACAGAGGAGGGATGAGAGACTGCAGGGCAGACAGGAACACGTGAAGCTTGTGTTCATCCAGACCATGCTCTCCTTGCTACAGAGAGAGAGAGGTATGGAGGGTAAGAACGGGAGAAAAGAGAAATAAAGAGGGCAAAAGTGAGGAAGTGCAATTCATTGTTTGTGTGGTGCCGAGATCTGTAGCTTGGAAATGAAGTGTCTGCACACATATATGTATTGTATGTATCATCAACACAACTTCGATTCTTTTGTAGGTTTTATTGCCTTGATGCCTGAATTAAAACCATAATAAATTAGAAAGTTTGCCCTTTTGTTTGTGTGCAATACTGAGCTGGATCAAGGACGACAAGAAGCAATTCATATGGTGTGTCCTTCTACAGTTCTTTATAGGGTAGACTACTGCTATACACATATTCAAAATGCAAATACCTGCATTAGATAGTTTCCTTACAATGTATATCTACATTAATAATATTTTCTGGTGCACATTTACAGCATATTGCTACATTTTCTGAATATTCTTTTCCTCTTATTTACTGCACATTACATGTCTTGAACATACTGTGTTGTTTAATCATTTGGATGTCTTTGGCTCAACAAACTCTATTTCTAATATCAGGAAGGGGTGAGAAAGGTTCTCAGGTTTAGGCCCAGCAATGAAGTTGCACACAGGCCCTTACCATAAGTAGCTTCTCTATGCGTGCCAACAGAGAAGGGATGAGTGCAGTGTGCAGGGTTCCCAGCTCCGTGGTCCATGCAGCAAAAGCAGGAATGAAGACCTGGTGGACTGCACTGACCACCCGCTCTGATGGGTCCCCAAGTGACAGCAGCATCAGCTCAAAACCCTGGAAGACACACACAAAAGATGAGCAAGAAGACTTATCCAAAAGCATTTACAGAAACAGCAATGTCAATCCCTATTTTACTGTGTTATTATTATTATTATTGCTGCAACACTGTTTCACCAGCAAAGGGAAGCATGGCAAAATCCTGCAGCAATCATGACAGATAAATGCAGGTAGGTAGTTGTTGGTAACATTTTACTTCTACACCCTGAGGGTAAAATATATCTGGGAGAATACAAAGCTCAGTGGCTAAAAACAATTATGAGAAACAGAAAGTTGGCACTTTACTCTCACAACACACACACCTGGGAGTACTTGTCAGGATCATCTATGTAACCCATGATAATACTCAGACTCTTGACCACAGCCTCTCTGACCATGTCAGCCTTATCCTCGGCGAGCATCTGCTGCAACATTGACAACACCAAGGAGCTACGGATCTCCTTCTGCAGAGACAGAAAGCAAGACATATTCTATTCATCTGTATTCGTGTAAAATCCCTTTTTAATTCTTGTATGCACAATATGTTCTTACAGGCAGGTATGGTGCTAAGGCTCCACAGGACTCTGCCACCAACAATCTCCTCTCTGGATATTTGTGGTTAATCTGCAGGAGAAGAGAACAAGATTTAGAAGAAAAAGTGTTGAAAGAAATAGAGGAACAGAAGTAGGAGAGACGTAGACTGGAGGGCAGCCACCGTGGAATGGAAACAACTCTAGTATTATCAACACGCTGACCCTGTGGTAACCGCTATTGGTCTTTCTAGGCAGATTCTCAGCCTCCAAACTGCTGACAGCTGTTGTTGCCATAAATGTGTTGCATGAGGTGACACAGGTGGCAATGAAAACAAAACTGCTATCACATTTAAGTCAGGGACACCATGGAGGTAATGATGGTGATTTCTGAATCGGAACATGCAATTACAACAACATTGAATGATATGCTCACTAAATACAAGACACAACAGAGATTTCTTTCTTCGAATACATCGTACAATGAATTGTTTTTGTGTTAGAGCTTTGAGCGTTTCTTTCAGAACACAAGTTATTTGTCTTTTGTATTGTCAAATCTAGCCAAAGAGCCATGGTTAATATTAATGCTCTAGTCTTTGTACTGAAATAGAACAGAGAAACATGCACCATAAAGTGGAAATTAAGTGTCACAGAAGGTTTAAGGGAAAAAACAACATCAAAAGCAAACAAATGACCTAATAAAAAGTCAACCCAGAGGTACTGGTTTTCATTTGGGAGCAGGTGTAGGCGAAGCCCTCTTTATATTACCATTGCAGAAAATCCCTGACAGCATATTCAATAACAAAGGCCACCTGCAGTGTATGTACTGTACCTGTTCCCAGCACTGAGGAAGTAGTTCAGCCTCGACACGTGTGGGACCCACATGCCTCGCAAACGCAACACACCCTGTCAAGATCATTTGTCTTTGGAAACACACACACACACACACACACACACACACACACACACACACACACACACAGTAACATATGAGAACACACTAGTGGATTAACTCATAGTTTGTGTCCCTATCTTGGGGATTAACAGTGGTATCTCATTAGAGGTTGATCAACCAGCATAAACACACAAACATACACACCTCTGCTCATCATCTGGTCTCTTGATTAGGTTAAAGAGGATGTGGAGGAGCTGGTCTCTCTCTTTAGGCTCTGGGTGAAGGCAGGCGGTACACAAGATGAGTGGGATCAACTCCTGAAGGAAAAATGATGAAAGAGAAACAGAGAGGGAAGTGGCATCAGCTTAGATTACTTTGCAAAAAGGAGGGTGAGATTGACACACGGTAGATGGTCGGTAGCAGTCAAGCAGGCCTGGAGGTCTATGGAGGATGAGGAATAGGAAAGGGGAGAAGGTGTTCATTAAAAAGAGGAGAGAAAATGGGAAAGTCACAGGGAGAAAGAAACACGGGAGGGGGGTCAACCTTTGAAACCAACAGGAGTCATCAACACCAGTGAAAACATGCTTACCTTCAATACCTTGTTGGTGTTATACCTTGACTCATTTGGCTTTGGAGTCACGCACATACAATTAGAGGCACATACTATAGAAACTTGAATAGTGCATGCACACACCGAGACACAGCTGCATATAGACAGACACACACACACCATACCTATTGCACTAGTCCCCCTACTACAACACAGCTCTATCCCAGAGTTCATACAGAGTTTATGGTCCTTCCAGCCAGAGGGGAGAGAGCTCAGCTGCCCTTGATACAGGGCCTCCATGGCCAAATTGTGGTCAGCCCTAAATTCCCGCCACACACACCCAAATTAGAGAGTGCATACAGAGTTAAAAATATGTTTTTTTTCAAGCAAACTCTGTTTTTTTCTTCCAGGAAGATATCATATTTTTCTGCCAAGTGCTGGAAGAACAAGCAAAACCCCAGCGCTGGATGGAGAGATGGACCTAACAGAGACATTTGGGTAAAGATAGGCTGTGATGAGTCACTTGCTCAATGCTGGACCAACCCTCTGAAGTCAGCGCCATGTTGGCTATCTTTTAAAAAGTAAAAATATGGCATTTAAGTATCAGAGGGTCATTTTAAGTGGTTACATGACGAGTTCAATATGGGTGAAATCAGTTCAAGCGGCAAAAACCAGCAAGAACTTGCAAATTAACTGAATTCAGCCAAATTTAACTGTCACATTCAATAATCTTCTGCCCTTGGCCTCTGAAAATACCATACATTTTCACAAGAGACATTTTTGGAGACTTAACAGCATTGGCCTGATAAAACAAATAAAAGAATTCATAAACAGCACACATCTGAGAAGCCAGAACCACGCTGACCCTGTTCTATTTCTGTGTGAACTGCTGTGTTTCTGATGTGAAGACTCCTTCAGGAGGTTAAACATCTGACCAGTCCTGCATAAACATTGTGGGCAGGTAGAGTGGACAGCACGACGCCAGCACCCAGAGGCCAGGGGGCCTGATGCTTTACTTCAAAGAGCAGAGCTACTGAAAATTCCAGTCCAAGGACCATTATGTGCAAGAGCCAGCGTCCAGAAGACCATTCTTTTCAATAATTTTTCCTTTGGTTTTTAATCCAAGATGACTTTCTTCTGCATTTTTAGAGAAACTAGAGCTTGAGTACAAACATACAGCAGAGTGTAAACAATGTCTGTCATTTGAGTTATATCTGAACCCCTAATATTTCACCTTATAACAGCCCTGATAAAACTGTCAATGTTCTTTGTCTTGCCAGTAGTTCGTTAAAGATCACAGCTAATCTTGCCAGAAGAAAAAGGAAGTCAATGATTACAGCATATATTTACTCTCTTCATAGTGATACCGCTTCTTGGAAAAACTAGACACACCCTTTACTGTATATTAAATGGAATTAAGAAATAGTGCTGTAGCAAATGACCACAAATTAAGCCTTTTTCACCAAAAGAAAAGGAAAATATATGTAATGCAGAGCTACAGTATACAGAGAACAGCAAGCTACAGTACAGCGCAGTATACGGAAGAAAAACATAATGTTTAATGATTTACAGTGTCTGATAATACAGCCAGGTGGCAGGCAGAGTTTCAGTGCATCATTCCACCGTTTCAAGTCAAACACTTTTTGTTCTTAAGTGGGTGTCACGTTCAAAAAACAACAAGGTGTGCCTTCCAGGCTTGTGGTGATTAAAAAGCTTCAGGTTGCAAGATGGAAGTGTGAGCAGCTGTGTGTGTGCATGCAATGTCATGGTTGGTGAATCTAACGGACATAGTACAAAGTCCACACCCCTCAATGTTCTGCTGCGTTTTAACTTTTTGTCATCCTCTCCCATCAGTTTGTTTATCTTGATTTTGCCATGAGATTAAGTTCTCCATAACTGTGGTGGTTCATTAAAACAAGATAGCCATGGTGATATGCAAAGCCGCCTGACTGAGAACTACTCCAACCAGACTTACCTATTTTCACACTACTTTTGTGTCTCCTCAAGTTTCAACACTCTGTGTGCAAAATTCAAGCGCGTAGTATTTGTATACACATGGACACACACAGACACAAATTGCATGCAAGCAGTTATGTATAGACAGAACACCTGTGCAGGTGTCTGCATTACAGCTTGCAAGGAGTAATAGGTCAATGATGCCCAATCTATTAAAAGATGTCCTTCCCTCGTCTCCTCGGAAGAAATTAACATTCAACTTGTGAAAACAAAAGCAAACTAGGAAGAAAGCGGGTTTACATTTAGTTAGCTGGAATCACAGCACACCTCAAATCAAGGACTTAAAAAAACACTTCTCTTTGGTTTTATTTAGCCAGAAGAATATAAAGATATTTTTAAATAGGTTACTAGAGAATGTTATCAGATTAATGAAAATCACTCCAGAATCTCAAAAGCCACTTAAAGGCACTTAAAGTTATTAGAGTTGCGGCAAATAAAAAAGACAGGGAACCAACCAGAAAAGGATGGAGTAAAGATACACTGGGTTTAAGAGACACACAGTACATGACCCACCTAAGGCTAAAACTGCATTCCTTAGGCCATCGTTGCATGTTAGTTGATATTTTGGCTATAAATACATTTTCATATTTCCTTTTATGACAATGCAAGATAGCACAACGGCAATCATTAGCACTTTAAGGAAATGTTAGAGCTACTGCTAATTAAAAAAAATGGAAAATAAGTGGCAAGTCAGACCCCATGTGACAGCAGTTGTAGCCAACAGGAGCTGGGCATTAGTTACATATTTCTGGTCTATACAGTAGGTCATGTAACAACCATGCAGATGAGTGCGTGAAAGACTCACCTGGCAAAGATGTGCAACCATTCTCTAGAAGAGAGGCATGCATGAGAGTGAGAGAATGAGTGAGACGAAAAGAGAAGAATAAAAATAAAACCAGTGAAGGCCAGCAAACGTGAATGGGGGGACAAAAACAGCAGAGGAGAAATGATGAAAACACTGGTGAAAACAAACGCCATCATAAAAGAAGGTGAAATTCTCAATCAATAGATAGACACAAGTCAGCTGGTTATTAGCAGGTTAAAAAAATGCCTATGTTTAGCACTGCAAATCTCGAAATGAGCTCTTTTGGCAGAACACACAGTCAAATCTGCAAAGGACAACAAGGATAAAGGTGCTAAGTGCAGCTTTAGTACATAAGGTTTAAGACATTAGTACGATGATTGTAAACAAACCAGTTACAGTTATCATAATCACACCGATTAGAGCACTGCCAAGAAGACTGGCAACCTCTACACGGTGAGTAACACTACATTGCATGTTAGTTGAATTGTGGGAATGCCTTGTGGCACAAATCAAGAAGAGGGCGGTGTTCTTTCAAAGCAAACAGAACTAAATCCTTCTCACAATAGCAGATGGTGAAATGTGTGAATCAATAGCAGAAAAATCACTTTCAACATGTTCATCCCCTTCAGCAAAGCTACAAGGAAAACTTCTGACTAGAGATGCAGCATTCACTTTTTTATGAGGTTCATGGAGAATGTGGTATCTTGCATTGAACTGACAACATAAATTGCATAAGATATGTTATCTTGGCATTAATTTGCAATGATATCACAAACATACTGACAAATAGCCATGCTACACATCGCACCTTTAACCATGACATTTAGAACTAGTTCAATGCCCATCTACAAAGACATAGTTTGGATGGGAATTTGCAAGCTGAAGACGACTGTGTTCCCTGCAACTCTCTCTAAATTTCTACCCTGCTTAGCCTTGCTGCTGTGTGTGTATCTATCGGTCACTAAGAGAAGAAGCCTGTGATGACGACAATAATGAGGGGGATACGGGGAGGAGGAGCAGGAGCAGCAGCAGAAGTAGGGTTACCTCTCGTTTTGCAAGAAGGACATTAGGGACGATGTGAGGGAGACAGCGGCCCAGCATTAACATCACGCTCTCCTCACTGTCTGCTATACGAGACACCTGTAAATGAGAGACATTACATTGTGTGTTTTGTCATAAATGTACTGTTTGTAAGTCTGCATGAAAGAGAGTGTGTGTGTGTGTGTGTGTGTGTGTGTGTGTGTGTGTGTGTGTGTGTGCTGACCTCTGCTCCGAGGCGGCTGTCAGAGCACATTCTGCAGAAGGACAGCAGGGCTTGCTGGAAGGCCGGGGATAGCTTCCTGCGACGCCACAAACAACAAGAGACCAAAAACAGTCACTGCAGTCTGTACCACTTAATTTGTACTCCACAAGAACTCTGGAGATTGCCCTGACCACTGAATGATTGAGGACTGGACTGGGCCACCCTGCCAGAGAGCTTAGTGCTGCCACTCTCCCATGCCACTGCTGTGTTTATACAAAAATCTATAGATAGATGCAGTTTGAATATAACAATATATATATGAAGGTATATAAGAAACACAGTATTCCAATGACCGGATAATTCACTAGTTGTCTGTGCACTAAACATACTACAGCATGGGTGGGAAAGTGGTAAGAAAGGTTTATTCATGTTTCACACCAAAAGCCAAAGTTCAATTCCCACTAGACTGCTACGTGCTCTGAGGAAATCTTCACTCCAGAAGGCAGCCATTGAGTGAAAGTGCTATTGTGTTGTCCATTGTTGCTACATAAACTGATAACTACCTCCATCTAGTGGTTACATTTAGTAACTACACTGAGGTGGGCAGTGTGGCTGTAACAGGTAGGTACTGAGTATATTGAATGTCATTTTCTGTATTTGAGATTCAAGTAGTGGAGACTTACAGTATTCCCTGTTTTCCAAGTTTTCTGTATGTCTGAATTTCCACTCACCTGTTAGGTTGATCAAACTGGACAGGAGGCCGACTCTTAAGCTTGTTGTGGGACTGTGGGTGGGGCTGTGATGTGTTCTTAGTGGAGGGGGGGTCTGAGTCAGTTTCAGGCTCTGAAACCCCCCGGATGTCCAGATACTGGCCATTATCTGTAGGAGGCTGAGGGTAAGACTAGACTAAGTTAGGATTAAAGGGTCAAATGTCTCTCAAACTACATCAAGAAACGTGCAAATACACCGGAATCATTTCACTTTTTATCTGGTACTACTTTACTTGTACTATTAACACTGTATATCACTGGCATAGAGTAACGTAAGTCTGCACATCACATGTTCAAACTGACCACATACCACAGAGAGAGGGTCAGCGGAGGAAGTGGTGGTGGTGGTGGTGGTGGTGGCGGAGGAGGGGTTAGATGTATTCTGGGAGCCCAGGTCCAGAGTGGAAGGAGGTGGGGAGGAGACAGTCCTCTTCAGTGTCTGAATCTCACTGTGAGGTAAGGGAAACAAGACAGGAAAGAACACTGTCAGGAAACACTACATAAATCCTATTAGTGAAGAGGTGAGTTAATAAGACAAAGACCGCTACCAAAAGTAGAGGTAGAACAGTTCTTTAAAATGGCTCAACAATTTTGGACTGTGGTAAAGCAGTCTTGATGTTGTCAATTAAAGATTCCACATGGAAGCAAAATAAGTTCCACTCATGTATCAGAGCAGGGTTTCCTCTGTAATTTCATGCAGCAGTGGTGTCTGGGGGAAAATTCCATGCTGGTTCTACCTCATGGCCTGTTTTGGTCAAAGTTACGGTAATAATGTGGACTGAAGTGCTGAAAACATTTTTACATTTTCATGGATGCTTCTCATTTTCCCCTTTTCGTAGTGGTAAATGTTCTTGTTGTGATGGCATATAACTTCTATGAATAGAGGAAACCCTGTAAGCATCATAGCATTCCAACAGTGGTCATGTGATTAGTAAGACAGATAGCACGACTGTTGGCCGTCTCTCAGCCTTACAGTCTTACATACTGACTGTTTCACTTGTATCTAAGCACAAACATGCACTCAGGCACACACCTCTGCAGTTTCTTGATCTGCTCTGCTAGGCTCTGCTTCTCATTGTTGAGGAGGCTTATCTGATACTCCAACTCTTGGACGACTTCTGTCTGTTGCTATAAAAGGGGCAAAAAGAATATACAGACACTTTATTACCTCAGCTCAGGAGTAGGTGCTCCAATAGGTCAAAACTCTTCTTTGAGTTGGTGATATCTCAGACTTTACTGAAAGAAGTAGCCACTTTTCATTTAGTTCCACAGCTTTAAAACTGAAACAATGTGAATGTAGAGGTGACAGCAAAGTTTTTCATCATCATCATTGTAGTTCTGCAGGCCACCTCCACCACTCTGCTGTGATGAGTCAAAGCAATTGACCTTCAGGAGAAACTGGCTCTGCCACTTTCAGCTAGTTTCTGTCCAGTATACAACTTTAAATCGTGCAAATAAAGTAAAAGAGTGAGAGCAAGGCAAAGGAATCTCTACTTGAATAGCAACAATTGTCGGATCACAAAGCTTTTGATGCAACCAGAAGTAAAATGCCTGACTGACTAACTCATAAAGCGAGAAATTCGATGGATGAAAGGTACAACTCATGAAGAACTGTATATGGATGAATTACACCCATACATGTACATACACACCCACGCACAAACCTGTTGAGAGAGGTCAGGCTTCTTTGGGGGATCTTGGGCGATGCAATTTCCTGGAAGATCGCCAAAATCCACCCCTACTGACACATCAACCGTGTCCCGAGGAGAAGGGAGGGGGGTACCACAGTTCCTGTAGAGCTGTAACAGGTCAGGTGGTTTTGGGATGTTGAGGCCGACATCATCCCACAACTCAAAGTCCTGGAAACAAGTTAAAAAAATAAATAATTAAACAATACTAATTTGTGGCAGACACGGGGTGTCCTCTGCATAGATAACGCAGGACACGGTGCAAGCTCAGAACAGGACAGCTGATCCAAGTTGTTGAATTTATTTATGGTCACATGACCCTACTACTGCATTTAGACCAGTGGCCTTATGCTTACAAAGTCTGATACCTCCTATTTTCCCTTAGGAATAAAAATACATTGTATTAAGAAGCAGGCAGAAATAAATGATAAAACTCCATTCAAACATTTATCATTGTGTCTTTAAAACATGTGACAACCAGAAAAAAACTTTTACCTGATCGTCATTTTCATCAGAGAAGGTGATGGATGAGAGTTTGTATTCATTTTTTAATAAATATTCATTCACAAGGAAGTTTAAGGCTCTTTTCTCCAGTGGGCGTATAGGCTCCTGAGGTAGAGAAGAAAGAGAAGCTGTGAAATTATTCACTCAAGGCCTAGCAGTGATACCATCACAGTGGTTTAAAGGAACACTTCTAATCTCTCAATTCAATTGAAAAAACTAAAGAAATTCACAAATCTTTTCATTTTCAACACTTAAAGATTCCCCACCTGAATTTCAGGACTTGACTTGAAGTTTTTTCTCTCCTGAGAGGGCACTTCGCTCTCTGAGAAATTGAGAAGATATTAGATGAGTTTGAAAGGATGCTGAACGTTAATCATCTAGAGGAATTCTCTTAGAAAAAAAAAAGAGAGAAAGCTGTAACAATAGAGGGTTCAGGTGGAGAAGAAGTTAAAAGTACGCCACACCTGCTGCCTGAGTCAAGTTGGCGCGAAGAGCCTGAATGGTCTCCTTTGCTTTCCGTAGCTCAAACTCCAGCACTGGACAGGAAGTGACAACACACACACACAGGAAGTGCATCCAACCAAAGACAGGGAACAAACAAATAAAACAAAAATGGGCATGAAAAACAAAACAACCACACAAAAGATCATAAGAGTCATAACACAAAACAACAAAAAAAGGATGCATGCAAATCATGGGTCTAAGAAACGCATGCAGCAGAGGATCATGGTAAAGCCGGCTGGATGACAGTCTGTTTGACAAGTGTGTGTAATGCATTGAGAGACATCTCAATGGTAGGATTTCCTGCCCTCGTTTTCCTCCCATTAATAGCACTGACGTGACTGACTTAAAAAATGGGAGTCCAAAGTTACTTCCAATTGTAGCTGGGAAGAGCAAATCTATTCAAGCTACTGAAATGTAGCCTTGATAATCTAGGAGCTGTCTGACCAAGGATTTTTTTCCAACAAGTTTAATTACTAACAAGTAATTAAATCATCTGGTTTCAAGCCACTCAAAGGACAGCCACTGCTCAGGTTTTTACTTCCTAACAGTCTAAGTCATTGTACTATGAACAGCACAATCCAAGCTATAAAATGTCATTAAGAACATGATAGATGTCTGTTTTAGACTTGTTTTCCTTGTTTTCATTTAAAAACAAAAACCAAAAAACAGAATTCATAATAACCAAGCAAGCTGTTTCTGATGTCTTATGCAATCAGAAGCAGGAGACATTTGGATAAAATTGTTGGTTTGTACATTGAAATTCTAAGGCTAAACTAACACTGAATAAAGAAAAAGACCACACAAGATTCTTAGACACGTTAGATAAAAAAAACACACGCAAAAAGTAAGAAGCAATGGAGCAGGAAAACTATGTTGCATAGCTGTGCACTGAAAATCTGCCATCTGATCTGATCCTTTTGTTGTCCCCAAATCTGTCATCTAATGTCTAGAATTGTGGTTCAACGGGTCTGGTAGTAGGTTTCAAATACTTTTTTACTGAAGGACTTAACATACCAGTATGGAAAGTGCAAGAGGCAGATACAAATCTTTATCGAAGTAATAATGACAGAGTACATTCTACAATTTGCTGTAAGATCATTGTCAACTTTCAGTTTCCACAACCTTAGAATATTATATTTCTGCAAAAAGAAATCAAGTTGGACTTTTCTGACCAAATCCACCCACTCTGACTCCATCATCCCTAACCTTTCCAGCAGATCGAGAGTGCACAGGATGCAAGCGCAACAAAATGGAAAACCAAGAACTGAATAACGGGGAGAAGATTTAAAAAAANNNAAAAAAAAAAAAAAAAAAGCAAAAAGCTAGTCTGGATGGAGTGACTTGTCCAGTATTGTTCACTGGGGTTTGATCAACGTCAGGAGGAAGCCAGAAAACCCAGAGTCAGACAGCTGGGGGCAGGCATCTTGGCAAGAAGAACAGTTCAGGTCGGGGGGGATGAGAGTGGGGGTGGGTGAAAAGGGAAGAGAGGAGGGGGAAGGTGCCAATTGGGTAGGGTGGGCAGTGTGTGAATAATAGTCAGTTTAAAAAGATACATAATTTGTAGTTGGGAGCATGGAACCAACATCTCTGCTGCATGGTTTTAACTGTGCCCTTACTATGCATTAATGTACGGTATGTCTGCTTTTCATAAACTGATAAAAGCCCCAAACCATGAGCAAGCTACTTCACTATTTACATTTACAGACTTTGAACTTTGCAAAATGGTAATAATTTTTCTACTCTCATAATGAAATATACACATTAAATTTACTGACATTTACAATTCATAGATGTGTAAACTATCCTGTTACAATATAGCAAGACACTCTAATTCTCATACTTAACAGTCATTTACAATACAGAGGGGAACAAAACATCTAATGTCAAAGAAAGAAAAAACAAAGCACATAATATGCCAAAGTTTGTGCCATACTGCAGTTATGGATTGGGGCTTTTCAGGACTCATTGACTTAACACTTACCAACCAAATGGGTGGATGACTACAGAAAGCTGGTAATGAGTAACTGTACTATGGCATAGTGTGCAGGGCTAAAGAGTAATGTTTTCATGTTGGCGATTATAAAATAGGAAGATGAAAACAGGAGGCAGATTAAGTTAACATAATATGAATGGTGCCTGCATGACAGCATTGTCCCTTCTGCAGTAATGTTTAAGTAAAAGGCTTATTCATCTGTTTGTTTTCCTTTAGTCAACAGTGTAATAAAATACTCATCACACAACATCTGAAAACCAACAAGCTACTCGTAACAGAGCAGTTGCTCTTGAAAGCAGCGTTCTGTGATGAGGCGCCATCAACGTCAGACTCCACTGTTACTGTATTTGGCTAAAACTATCTAACGGTGTGTCACGACGGAGCCACACGGGGGAAGGGGGTGTGATTTCAAACAATGCTGAGACAGGTCCCTTACCAAAAATACCACAGACTGACTCAACAATGCGACAGTTGATGGGAGGAGGTACGAACACCTCTACCGAGTTAAATAAAGAGACATATTACATGTTGGAAAGACAAAATGTTGACCAAGATCCAAGATTTTAGACATACATATTCTGTTAATTCACTTTATTTCTACCTGGCTAGTTTAAAAACTCTATAGCAACAAAACAGTATGATAATGTGACAGCACAATGACACTATTGTTTAACGTAGATTCTATTCCCGCTCTGTCATTGCCTATTCTTATCCATCTTTTATTTCTCCGAGGTAAGACAGGTATCTTGCTTTGAACCCTGACAGTATGGTTCATCTTACCTGCCACCCGCTCATCTGTCTCTCGGTTGCCGTCATCTGAGTAACGGGCAAAGTCCAGAGAGTCCAAGGTGCTGATGCTGCCTGCTCGATCTGAACAGAGACAGAGACGGAGATAACAGTCAGACCAGTATACAATCACATTACCACACAGTTAGATGAGTCCACCATCAAGCAGCTCACACAGAGCTCAAATATGTGACAATGCACTGACCCCCCTGAAGGGTCAGCGTCAGCTACACAACAGTAGCCCCACTGCAGTAAGGATTTAGTACTTTGCTTAAGGACTCTTATCCAGGCTGGAAGCATGCTGACACTGGGCTTGAGTGAAAGGATCGTGACTAACCACTAGGCCACCTTCTACAAAACGCATGGAAACTTTATTAAATTCCACTAAAAGCAGAGACCTTTAAAAGCTGCGTGGGAAGGTTATACTTTAGCCAAGAAACATATGAGTCACTGAACATGGGGGAAAACAAATCAATCATAAAATGTTAACCTTTACTTAATGGAAACGCCCATTTCCAAACTGACACCTCCAACCAACAACCTTCCATCTGAGTATAGGGATGCCTAAAGTATTGTTCGCTCAAAGGACAGATAAAAGCTGATACATAAGCATATGTTCCTATTTCACTGAGCTAGGCTGGCCTCGCAGCTTACCCAATGGTGTTAGTTTTCCTCCACCGCAATACAAGTGCAAGATTGGCCTATTTGTTCTCTGATATCAAGATACAGTAGAAGGTCAAGCCAAATGTTGCGTTTAGACTAACTTTAAAACCACGGCTTGCTTTGCTTTGCAAAGTTAAGGAGCAGTGACTGAAGTGAAGCTGATAATGACATAATTGTTGGTGCAATAGTTGATTTAGTATCTAACCTTGAGTAAAAACACACACTGCAAGTGGAGACCTTTGGCTTTAAGGTCACATTAAAGAAAATACTAGTTTAAAAAAGAACCATTGGGTCTTTCTCAATTAGCTGACACCCATTAGTGTGTGTGTCACATGTTCAAATGTATGACCATGCAGCTTCACAAAGCACACACACACACACTCAGTGCTGTGACTGTACAGTGAGAATGTTTCTGCATTGGCTGTGAATATGTGTGTGTGTGTCACTGTTCTGTCATGCTGACATCAGGTTAACCACTTTCCCTATGGAGAACGCTTCCAACTGTCCTTACTTCCTGATAATGTGTGAGGATGTTTGCGGTAAGTGGTAGCAATCTATTTGGTGAATCAGTGTGTGTGTATATGAAAAAAACAACCTGTAATTCCACAATGTGTGGGAGCTTGCACAGATGTCTTTTGTGTGTGTGCCTAATTTGCAAAAAACAAGTATTTCTTCCCGGCTGACCTTTCAGTTCTGTGCCTGTGGCGCATATTGTCTGGACTGTGATAGATCTGACACTGCAGACTGTCACCTCTTCACACACTCCCGTCGGGCAGGTTGTGCTACACACACACACATTCATGCGCAGACTCTCTCTATGCTGTTGAGTACATGAGTGTCACCATCTCACATTCAATCATACATTGCAAATGACCCTTTATTTGTACGCCGAATGAAGGCCTCTTTGTCTCTCTGGTAGTTTCTAATGAGAATGCTAATATTGCAAAAACAATTGGGAGGCCAACAAGAGCTTTTTTGGGGGGAAAAGGGAGAGGAAAAACAAACATGATGAAGGATAGTTTTTCTGCTTTGGCAAGTAGAAAAACAAAGCAGATAAATTGGAGACAGGGAGAGAGCAATAGTTTAGTTCCAGAACAAAGAGATACATTTAAAGAGAGCTGATATAAATACAGACAAGGAGACAAGAGGATGGATGGTCAGGAGGTAGCCAACAAGCTCTTTTTTTTAAATGGGAGGGATGTTTTGGCAAGACTGTCAGCTACTTAGAAATGGGAGAAAACAATGGGGCACAAATTATAAAGGATGCACAGGCAGGCACCCAAACCTGAACGCACATTTGTCTCACAATATCAAAATTATGAAAATATATTCAATGGCACACACACACACACACACACACACACACAGCTTGATGAAAGGCAGAGAGTTATGAGCAGGCAGCCAGTCGGAGCCGGTCCAGAACTACAAGGACCCTGGCCAACACTCCAACAATATCATTAATTGCCTTCTCACACAATACCAACTCCCTGCCCCAGACAGAGGAAAGGATGGAGAGACATAAAGTGAGAAAAAATGAGAAGAAGAGTGCATGTGAGGTTGGGCCACCTAATAGGCAGTGCTACTAAGGGAGAGGTAAACATGGTAGAATAGTTTCAACAGGCTGACAATGACTACCTCTGAATCTTGAGCAAATAAATTCTACTGGTGTTTTGAAACCTAACTGTGTAGTGCGGTAAGTGGTGTGTGGTTGACCTGCATTGCCATTGTGCCAAATTTACACATTTGTAACAGGAAAGCACACAAATAGTGGTTACAAACATCTAATCTAGGA
>NTHP01000160.1:359973-425360 GCA_003416845.1 Oplegnathus fasciatus
GTATCATGTGAAGCTACTATTTGACCTATTTGAAGTAGCAGACTACAAACTACAAATTAACTATCAGATCCTTGTCCTGGGATTATACAGCTACTTTCTGGCATGCCATATTATATCTTATGTGGCAAACCACACAATCGCCCTAAATGTGGCAGCTTACTGTCAACCTTGTACATGGCAATTTAAGCGACTTACACACTATCTTGAAAGCCCCACACATTACACTGTATGAGCAAATGACAATGAGCCAATGATGGGTGGAGAGAGACTCATTCATGCTTCCTTGCTGCAAATTAGCGAGGTGGTGAGAGATGCCTTGCTGTGTCATGTGGCTTAGAGCAACAGCTGCAGATATAATGCTGCTTGTAACACAGTCATTATCCACACGCATCCTCACTGCAATCAGCTGCTGGCAGCTAACAGTCACTGGTTGTGGACTCATAACGATCGCATCAATGACACTTCTGGTTGGTCAGCTGAATGCTGTTGGCTTATATTTTCCTTTAATAGAGATTAAGATGATAAATGGATACTTTCAGATTATCAGAACAATCAGAACGCTTACTTAATATCTGAACAACGCTATTAAAGCACTTTCTATAACACTTTAGGTTAAGCATAGACCAGCCAAGCAAAAAATCATCACACTCAGCCGATGATGTGTAATTTCTTGTATCATGCTTTTGACTCGCTGGACTCCTGACTGTGGTTATCACGCTGTGCCATGTCACAATGTGTTACACAGTCCATTCAATCATATGAAACCCCATGCATCCTTCTGAAGGCATAACAATCTGCAGGCCAAATTAATTCCAACACAGTAAGTAAATAAAATGCGGAGGTTGTTTCTTTTGTTGGGCGTTAATAGTGTATAATCCCTAAGAACCACACAGTCAGACAGCAGACTTCCAATCAGTATCCCTCCCTCCTCAACAACTACTGGTCTCTATCTTGTGTCCTTCAAACATGAGGAAAAAGATCATTCCAGCGATCACATGAGGTCTCAGCTATCAGATTATACTGGAAAGACATTGCCTTGGGCTGAGTCCATCNNGTTACTGTAAGTGTGAATAGATTTGCACCACTCACCTCAGTGAAATGGGGCCACAAGCAAAAGGGTTTTGCCACTCATACTCCCTTCAGTGCCAAGCTCCTGTGCTTTGTCACAGTTCAGTTAAGGTTTATGGTAATACTACCTCTGCTGCTCCATAGCAGGCTTTATTTATTTGTGGCTCGGACCGTCACCATGGTTACCATTTGCATGGCATGTTTGTTTATGGGTCCAGACTTTTCAGCCACCATATAATGCCGCAGGTTATTCTGTAACGGCGGTCCTGTAGTGAATGAGGATGCTACAGATGTACACCCTTGATCATTCAGCCAAAGCATATTTAATCTCCCTGTTAGGGCTGCAACTAACAATTATTTTCATTATTGATTAATCTGTCGATCATTTTCTCGATTAANNCGATTAGTTGTTTGGTCCATAAAATGTCAGAAAGTGGTGAAAAATGTTGATTACTGTTTCCCAAACCCCAAAGGTGACGTCCTCAAATGTCTTGTTTTGTCCACAACCCAAAGATATTCAGTTTACTGTCCAGAAAATACTGACATTTGAAAAGCCGAAATCAGAGAATTTGGACACTTTTTTCTTAAAAAAATGACTCAAAACGATTCTTCGATTATCAAAATTGTTGCCGATTAATTTAATAGTTGACAACTAATCAATTACTTGACTGATCAGTTGCAGCTCTACCTCCTGGCCTGGTAGAAACAACAGGTACAAAGCAACAAAAATGCTAACAGGGCACTGTCTTCCTAAGCAAGATGATGGAGGTTCACATTCAATACAGGATGTATAATGTGCTGCTGTATCCTCTTTAGCAAGACACTAAATTCCTACCAACTGTAGCCTTCTCTTCAAAGTCAAATTTGCCTTAATGGAATGACCATAGTTAGACACAGTGTTGCAGAAGCAGGCTGTACCAGCCCTCAGTTCTTTTCTGTAGCTGATACTGACCTCTGACCTCCTTCTGGCCTAAAGAATAGGGGGGCGTGTATTTTCCTACAGTTCTCAATTACACTAGGATGATCATTATCAGTCTGTCATAATATCACGCATTCATTTCATCCAGCTAGATGGTGTGGTATAGTATAACCACATTTCCGTGGCTCTGTGATGCTCTTGTCTGCAAGTCAGTAAACACAGCTGACCCACAAAACCCGCTTGTTGGCTGCGGGCCCTAGACAGGGAGGGCAGGTGCAGCAAGCGGATATCTCATGATCGATTGGCTTCCAAATCCAATGTTTTAAGCTAACGCTGGCTAGCTAGTAGGCTTACTTTGTATAATGTAGCATAAAAGACAGAGCTAACGTTAGCTGACAGCTACATGACTAGTACTGGGAGCAGCTAACGTTACTTACTCAGTGGTCCTCCAGGTCCGAGTACCTGGTCTTTGGCAGGCGGAGTGCCGCTCTGTCGCTCGAAGTTGCCAGGGTTGGAGAAATAATCCCTCAGCCTCGGAAGCTCTCTGCCCGCTTCCAACAGCTCGGTGTGAAACTCCAGGGCCGTGAGAATGTATTGGTCCCGTAGTAGCTGAGCAGCAATAACATCTACAGATACCCGTGTCTCGGCGCTGCCTGCCATAGCGGAGGTAGCCGCGACCGACACCGAGATGCCCTCAACGCTGGGGCTCGTCCGGTTGCTAGACAGCAGGAGCGTCGGAGGCTCGGCGTCCGCAGGCGGAGAGAATGGATTGCCTGGCGGCGGCCCTGGCGCCCCGTCGCTCGGGCTTCTCTCTGTGTCAACTGTTTCATTGGGGCGCCGTTCAGCCTCCTCCTCAGAATCACTGAGATTAAACGGGTTGACCGACGCCATTTTTGCACTATAAAGATTTTTTTAGCAATTTAAGCTAGCTAAGCTAATCAGACCCGCTTCTTCCTGAATGGATATTAAGCTAGCTAAGGTTTGGTAGGTGGCTTTGACAAGGGGGAAAGAATACGAAGCTGTGATTGGTCAAATCTGAGAGACGTTATCCCAAGCCCGCCTCTTTCATGGAATAATAGAAAATGATTGGTACTAGCGAGACAGAAAGGAAAACTGGGCAGGGCACATTTGACAGCTGATAGCCTGTGCTAGCTAATGTGCTATCAAAGAACCACAAGCTGTGAAAATAACAATTTCCAGGGAAACTGCTCTTTAACACATATTATTTCATAATGCAACTCAAAGCAATTTGTTTTTTATTAAAAAACGTTTTGAGACAGGCATCTTTTAAAAGAAAGCTCGCTGGGAAATAAATGTTTTAACTACAGTACCCACAATTCAGCTGCAAAGTACACACGTCAACGTAAAACGTCAAAGTCACAACAAGGAAGTGGATGCTCATGGTGCTTGAATTTCTTGTACTAATCTTCTTAGAAAGAGGAACACATGGTTTTGCAAAAGGGCGCGCTTAAAGATTACGTTGATCTTGTTTCGTACAACAAAGCCTTAATCTGTCGGGTTCTCTGGACGTATAATTGTCATCTGCGAAGATAAAGTGGAAGCTAAATCAGGTGAATGGTTGAAGTGGTAATACATAGTTCTGCTCTCTCATTCATTCATCAACGAGGCAGCGTCCCCCGTTTTCATGGGCAGATTACACTAACGTTACGTACAGGTAAGACTTTTAGCACGGCCTAAAGATGTAACTGATTTTCCAAGTCATTCCCATGTAAACAAGCTTTAATAACTGCCAGTTTACTGGCGCAATGTGTCACTTACCGTTGAAATGAACCGAACTAACTATTAAAGTCATTATTTGTGCACGTTGGCTAATGGCATAAGGTGACACAAGGATTACCCCGGCCCTTAAGCAGTGTTTCCATGGCACATACTTTGGCTTAACAAGTCTATATCATACTGAAGCTTTCTAATACCTAATTTATTTGAACTAACCTCTTAATCCTGCATGTGAAGTTAGACTGTCTAACTTTATGTTTCTACATATTTTTATTCTGTCTTTATTTCTGTCTCTTCTTGTTCTCACCTTCTTTCACCTGCAAACACATTAAATCTTCCTTCCTCTATCCCCATCCCCCTCTGGTTGCTCTGCAGACCAAGCCCCGTGTTGACACTCAAAATGAGGATGATCACCTTCTTCCTGGTTGGACTGACAGTCCATGTGGTCTTCTTCCTCTCTATCTTTGACATCTACTTCACCTCTCCCCTGGTCCATGGCATGACACCCCAGGCCACACCGCTGGCACCCCCTGCCTCCAGACTGGTGTTCGTGGTGGCCGATGGTCTCAGAGCAGACAGTCTCTTCACACTCCTCCCCAACGGCTCATCCAGGGCCCCATACTTGAGGTTGGGAAACTGATGCAGAGTAGTGAGCTTCGATGTGGTGTGTTTGTGTGTGTATTAATTAGTCCAGTACAGGAAGCGACAGTTATACTGCTTTGTTCATAACTCCTGAGTAATTGTGTGTGCACGTCTGTGTGTGTTTCCCAATATCAGAAGTGTGATAGAGGAGAAGGGTACCTGGGGTGTGTCACACACACGTGTGCCCACTGAGTCTCGTCCCGGTCATGTTGCTCTCATCGCTGGCTTCTATGAGGATGTTAGTGCTGTTGCTAAAGGTAGGTGTGCATCTGTGCATGTTGATACAGTAAAGGCTGCGTGAAAGATAAATTAAAGGTGTAGTCTGCAATTCTGGTATCCTGATTCTGATACTCTGATATTTGATTCTGATATTTGAACTCAACAGCCAAACAAATACACCCCTCCCATCAGTGCTCTTTCAAACTTGCGTGAGTAACGCACAGCATTAGTGTTGTCCTCTGCACGAGCTGTGACAAAGCGTCTGTATTTGACGACCTGGGAATGGGTCCAAGCCACTCTGTTTGTTTTCCATTTACAGAGCCAGGGCTGTGTATGAACACCAGATTTTTTTTTTCAGCACGCACACAGAACGGACAGCTGGTGGACCTTGAGGACATATTCGTTGAATTTGACAAAAAGTGTATTGGATTAAAATTGTAGACTACACCTTTAATGAGAGTGTGTGATACTCATATACTTCTGTATGTGTCTGTGTGGGTGACTGCTGTTGTGTCTGTTTGTGACTGCAAGTGCATTGACCTTTTTTGTGTGTGTGTGTTCAGGGTGGAAGGAGAATCCTGTAGAGTTTGACTCAGTGTTTAATGAGAGCAGACACACCTGGTGCTGGGGCAGCCCTGATATTCTGCCTATGTTTGCCAAAGGTACACAAGCACACACATGCACACACTCTCACACAAACAACACAACCATAACCACCAAATCAAGATAAAAGTAAAAGGTCATAGATAAAGACTGTATCAAAATTCCAAAATTTAAGCATAGTAACTAATTTATGTACTTGAGTACATGAGTTAAATAACATCATGTTTCTATCATGACATTTCCTTTATTCTTCATGACTGCTTAAATGCTTTGATTATTTTTTAAAATTCCTTCTAATGAAGCTCATTTCGTGCTGTTCTTCCAGGTGCCAGCGGGGACCATGTGTATACCCACTCGTACCCAGCGGAGGAGGAGGACTTTGCCTCTTCAGACGCCTCCAGGCTGGACAACTGGGTGTTCACTCAAGTCAAAGTATGGTAGTGGAATTACTAACAGATAATGATGAATGTTGGGATGAATCTGTTGATAATAACTACTGATAAAGTCATAGAAAAATGTTTTAAAAAATAATTTCACATTCATTGTCACTTAATGCAGCAAGGTTGGCAGGTTGTGTTTTTTTTGACAATGTCATGTTTTTGTTATTTGTGGTCAAATAATGCATTTTCATGTCACAAAATGTGAAGCCACTTGGAGTCATTACATTAGATTATTGTATGGCTGCTACAAGCTATACTGGAAAATAGGGGTTTATATGCAGTAGTTCCAGATTCCCTTGGTACTATCAGTGAGGATTTGAATACCAACTATGTTTTATTTTTTTCTGCGCTAGTCATTCTTTCAGTCAGCAAAGTCCAACTCCAGTCTGAAGGCCAGTCTGCTCGAGGATGAGAATGTCTTCTTCCTGCATCTGCTGGGCATTGACACAAACGGACATGCTCACAGACCAATGTCACAGTAAGAGTCATGTTATTAGGATTTGTTGTTGTTGTTTTATATTAAATTTGATTTAATTTGGTTGCACATAACTTGATGAATGAAATGAACATATTCTTCCAAAGCAGCATTCACCTAAGTAGTGGTATCTTCATCCTGTATTTGTCTTTTGTCTAGGGAGTGCTTAGACAATATTGGTCTAGTAGACACTGGTGTAGCTGAGCTGGTGTCTCTAGTAGAAGACTTCTTTGGTTATGATGGCAGAACGGCCTATGTGTTCACCTCTGATCATGGCATGACAAACTGGGGTAAGACTCTTGTTTGTGTATGTGTGTCTTTTTACTGTCTGCAACTTAATAAAAATATATATGTATCTGTTGTTGTTGTTGTGTGTGTGTATATGCCCATTTTTGCGTGCTTGTGTGCATGTGTCTCCAGGGTCACACGGTGCAGGCCATCCCTCTGAGACACTCACGCCTTTAGTGGCGTGGGGAGCCGGAGTTCATAATGCCCACAAAGTCACTGAACCCCAACCATACAACGATGGATACCTGCAAGGTGCTAAACTCATGTACTATGCTCACAGCTGCTTGCTTTAATGTCTCTCAAGCAGGTTTTTTAACTTCAGTTTAGGACCCAGGTTCCCCTACAGCAACTTAAGATTTAGTTTTATTATTATTTTTAGGAAGAGTGGAATTTTGTATTTTATTTGAAATAACAACATGAATCATTTTACACTATATGATTTATACAGTCTACACTGTTGTCCTGATTTTTTTTTTTGTCAGATTGGAAACTGGAGCACCTTCGTAGAGTTGATGTCAATCAGGTAAGGCCCATGGGTATGGCACTTTTTAATGATGTCACCGTCATCAATTATTAACACACAATATAAAATGTTCGAAAGCAGTGACATAGCAGAACAACAGGTAGTAACGTGAAATATTTTTATTGTTTTATTGTTTTCTGCAGGCAGACATCGCTCCCCTCATGACTTCTCTCATTGGTGTGCCCATTCCTATGAACTCTGTCGTAAGTCCAGAGATAAACGAAAGACAAAGGAAATATTCTATTATTTTAATCTTATAAAGTTGTATATAAGTGTCCACTGTGTTATCAAAGTTGTGTGTATTTGTGTCTCTTCAGGGTGTGTTGCCTCTTCTCTACCTTAACAACAGTGACCAGTTCAAGGCTGAGAGCATGTACACTAATGCCATTCAAGTACTAGAGCAGTTCAAGGTACAAAAGCATTCAGCTGACCTGCTGATCATTACTATATTACCAAGGACAGTAAAACAATCACTCAATGTTGAACTTGGTAAATATGCAGTGATTAATTGTAATAAATTAGTAACAGTATTATCAGTTGAAATTATACTATTATGTTGGCATTAATAGATATTCCCGGTAGTATTTAATTTATTTATAACAATAACTTCAGTGACGGCTTTAAACACCATGTGATTTTGAAGTTGTGATAAGCCTATTACTGCACATATCAGTAGCACTTCACATTACAGCTTGGTAATAACATGGTAAATATTACTATACTATTACTAAATAGTTTTGTCTCGTTGCCATCTTTAAATGTGTTTTCCCATTATTACGCTTTGTTTTTGGCCCCTTATGACCCTGTTACATAAATTTCAGTCTAATATTACACAGATATACCCATTGTTAATACCAAGCTATTACCTGGTTATTACTTAATTATTACCTCTTTATTATCAACCTATTACCCCAATATTACCATGTTATTACCGAGCTGTAATGTAAAATGCTACCCATATGGTAGCTTACATACAGTAATTCAGTTATATAACTCTATGGTGACTGAGCTATATGTTTTCGTAGATGAAAATGATCCAGAAAAAGGAGACAACCTTGTCCTTTCTCTTCACCCCATACCAGTAAGTACTTCACTGGGTTTTCAGTTAAAAAAGAAAGAAAGAGATTTTTATCAAGTGATCATGCTAAATTCATGTCATGTACAAAGTGTGCACGGCTTGGGGATATTTTCAGTAAGAACATTAACCATGTTGCAATTGCTGAGGTATTCTACTGCTGGCCGATGCAAAAGTTAATCAAGGCAGTGTGTTGTTTATTTTATTGTGGTTGTGAAAGTATGAAGGCAAATGAAGCGTACTTTACTCGGTCAACATATTTAAGACCACATTTAAATGCAGTTTCACGCTGTCTGTCTTTATTGCTTTGTCTTGCTATTTTCCCAGACTACTGACAGAGTCAAAACAAGCAGAATTCATCCGCAAGGCCAGAATACTGATTCAGCTGGAGAAGTATGAAGATGCTGTGAGTATTTGGAAAAAGACAGCCTGCAGCTTATAGGTTAATTAATAGTTGTACAAGTGAATTAAATTCAAGTTTTAGATTTATTCTGGGTACTTAGATACATTAAGTTGGAGTTCAGATGTACAACATTTAGCATTAAAGGTATGTTAGTAAACTACGTAGTGATCATTGCTGCAACAAACTGGAGTACTCAGCTGATGTTGCAGTAGAAAGTTAGTCACTGTTAGCCTGACGTCAATGGAAATAGCTAATTGTGCTAAAGGCTGTCTACATGAACAAACCTGTGTCTGCCTTGTTGGGGTTTGAATGAACACTTTTCTTTCATTTCCCCTCATCTGTCTCTTGTCAGATCTCTCTGTGCCAGTCTCTGATATCCCATGCTCTGGAGGGCCTGGTTTACTACCACACCTATGACCGGTTCTTCCTGGGTTGCAGCGTGGTGCTGGGGTTTGTAGGCTGGACCTCATATGTTGTCCTAATCATACTGAAGACTCATGCCAGCCTCAACAGACATCCCAGCCTCCTCAAACAGGTCAGGACATACACTATAATCCCTCTTTCTTTGCCTCTAAAGATCCCTTCCACCAAAACAAGTTTATGAAACTTGAATGTCTCGTTAAGTTACATTTGTGTGTGTGCAGAATGCCAGCCATACCCTGGGGAGGCTGTGTATGTGTGTGACAGTGGTGATCACTGTGTTCCTACTTATCCAAAGGAGCCCCATTACCTACTACATTTACTGCCTGCTGCCTGTCCCTGTATGGTACTCTGTCCTGAAAGAGTGAGTAACACACACATGTGAGAAAATGTAAAATGACATGAAACACATGTGCACACATACATTATAGTCTAATCACACACCACACTCAGACACAGGATGTCAGCAAATATCAAAACACATCAATGAATATAGCAGTTTTTCATTGGATATAATTTACCTCACACACACTTGTTCATGCATGTCTGGCACAGCTGCAGTGAGGTGTTAATTAGATCCTTTGAAATGGTGTTGTATCTATTCATGTTTTTCTTCTGTAAATGGATAAAAGGACAGTCTTTGCATTTTTCCTTCTTTTTTTCCCTTTTATCACAGGAAAAAATAATCTCATTAATGATCCATTTTAGGTCTGGAACTCTAACAGATTTGATTCGCTCAGCTCCCTCTCTGCCACTGTGGAAATGTTTTGGCTATTTTGTGCTGGTGGCGTTTGGGATCGAGCTGCTGGTAGGTGTCTTTAATGTTTTGCAATATACAGTTGGAGGCATATTTCTGCTTCAGTACACTGATACACCATTACTTATAAGCCTTTAGCTGACTTCCACATACAGTCTATACTGCAAATTGTTCACAATGTATGGGGCTCATTGTGTACAGCATGAGGTTACTCTGTACCGTTGATAACAGTTTACCCTCGCTGCCCTCAGGTGGTGAGTTTCTTCCATCGCGCCATGCTGACTGTGGCCCTGGCTGTCTTCTCTCTGTGGCCCTTCCTGTCGGGACTTTTTGGCAAGGCCAAGGTAACTACGTGACAGGTCATGGCTGCTGCAGTCACAGTACACTAGGAAAAGTCATGATATTTGAATATTTTGATTTCCACACCTGAAAAGGTTTTGGAAAATGATGTGTCTCCAGGAAGCTGGGGAATACAAGGTATAGTTTCCTACAAAGGCAAAGTAAACACAGTAGTGGAATTTCCTGCTTGCAGAAATGTTGACTAATGGATTTTTAAGCTACCAAATGGACAAATCAGTCATTTATCAAGAAATAAATGAGTCTAACTGACAAAAATGTGTCATAACCTCAATCAATAGATAATGAAATAGGAATAATCAAATGGATTTTCTGTCTATCCTCTAACTTTTTCTTTTATGTTTTTTTTTTATTTAGACAGTATTCTGATGAATAAAAAAATGCTACATAGAGTGCTCTGTCCTGATAGTACTGAGTCCTAAAATCATTTATTCTTTAATATTTATTCTTTTCTTTCCTGGATCACTATAATGGTGTTAAGAAAATTATTATATTAAATGATTTTGATGCACAAAAATAAATGAAACACAGTGGTTTGTTTTGGAAGAAGTGCATATTTTTTAAGCGTAATTGCATTTTTTCCACAAAAAGATTTAGGATATTTTTGCAAATTATAGTTCTTGCTCATATTTTGACTTCACTTGTACGTTCGTATCATCAATCTACTGTCAGATAAGTTAGTTTGTTAAATTATGAGTTCCCATGTAGTGTCTAACCACATGAACTCATTGTCTCTGTCCCTGTACAGTTCCGTTCATTGAGCTGGTTTCTGGGCTGTCTGTGTTTGGCTGCTTTCCCTCTGATGCCTGTTGTGGGTAGAGAGCCTAACATACATCTGGTGTGAGTGCTTCCTCTATTTGCTTACATTTATCAGAAAATTTACCACAGTGTCTCGTCGTTGCTAAACTCTAAAGCCAGATTCAGGTCAGCCAGTTACAATGAAATATTTTATTTCTCTATACTTTGGAAATGTTTAAACGTCATCACAGAGTGGTGAAATTTGTTTGCTAGAAATCAGTTAGGGATGGACTGGAATCAATATCACAATATTAATACAAATACGATATCAACATATATTTATCAAACGAACGAAATCATCATGATAAATTTAAACTCCAGTTTGAAAACACAGGCTTTCTGTTAAAGTAGTCTTCGAGACCAAGCCGAGATAACCCTAGTGACATTTTCAGGGTTATTTTCTCAGACTTCACCAGGCGTTATCCAGAGCCATAGAAGACATGCAACTACTTTCACAAGCTAAGCAGTACTCCCTATAACAAGCAAACTGGCCAAACTAACGGGCCAAAAAGCTTCATGATACTGCATTCTCCAAAAAACAGACTAGATAAGTGATTAATAGAGGAGGACAGAGAATCTCATTCAAATAAACTGCTGATTAACAGCAGTGTCTTCACTCAACATACATGTGCAAAATTAAGCTGTATGCCATGAACATGTCCATGATAATAAGGTGACATATGTTGTTTGCTCAGTACCTGCGCAGGTCTACTCACTCTCTTCACTTCAGCCTGTTACCTCTGGTCATCACGACAGAGAACACCACTGCATCTTAGTGACAAACAGCAGTTTGTCACCCAGGTAACTCCAGTACAAGCCATGTTGTGACATGAGTGTGTGTGTGATTGTGTTTGTGTCACTGCATTTTCTAAAAATAAATTATGACCTGACAAACTCAACAGATGCTCCACGTCGCAGTGTGTGCATACGTGCCATCCCTCACACACTCCAGCCTGCAGCAGAAACAGGGCCTGCCGCTTCTTAATCAGATCATCAGCTGGACCACATTAGGTAGGTGCACAAGATACTTGGGATCTGCCCATGTTCAACACCTTAGAATTTCCTGGGGAGAAATCATCAGAATAATCATATTTATGTATCATTTATGTTCAATTTTTAAATATTGATCTGATATTTAAGATATAAATCAAATTATTTCAGCCCTGGCTATATCCCATCTCATTAACTTAGTTTACTTTATAACAGTAAGAAGTTATGGTTAAAATGTCACATCCTGTACCATATACCCCTCTCCTGTCTCTTCTCTTTACTCAGCATCTTCTATGCTGGTTCCATTGTTGAGCTCTACACGTCTTTTCCACCGACTCCTCAGCATATTCCTCTCTCTCTCGACCACATACCTATTGCTCAGCACTGGGTAACGCAAGCTGTTACACACACACACAAACATCATGCAGTTGCACTTGCATGTCAAATTACATCTCGCATAGTTTTATCATCGCACCAAAGCTACGAAATGATCCAATTTCTAATGTGTGTGTTTTCTCCCACCCAGGTCAGAGGCCCTGTTCCCCCCTGTGTTATCTTGGTTGATGTTTGCGTGGATCAACATTGAGCAGGAAGCCATGCTCGCTCAGGGTGTCTCGGGCAGACAGGAGGTAAAACCACTAAGCATATGTTTCCAAACTTAGATTTGGTAGAGTAGTGAAACTACATGACAAAATGAGATGCAAAGGTCAATACTTAGACATTAGAAGTGTAATGTATGTAGTGTATGTATTATACTGTAGACTTAATCAATCAATCAATTTATCTTCTCTAAGCACAGTTTTTTTTTATGGAGAACTGTTACAACAGCAGTCTATTTGATCTTGTATAGGCATATTTTTACACATGTATAGATTATGTATAAATATGTATTCTGGAGCCTCTACTTATCTGGTCTGAAATGTTCTGGTGTTCAAATGTATCTACAAGTCACTCCTTTAATCCTATTTTCTTAATCAAACAAACAAGGAAATCCCTACTCATGATAACATACTGTAATCTGTGAAGTAGGTTTACATAAAGCTCTACATAATGTACATAAGGCCTCAGTACTTGCTAATCATTATTGTGTGTGAATGGGTGTATGCACATGTGTATGGGCATGCTTTAGTGTGTGTGTTTTTTTTTCCTTTCAGCTCTCCACTATTGATTTCTCTGCAAACATCGACATCACCAAGATCCGACAACTGAAGTTGGACGACATCAGAAGATCTTATTTTTTTGTATCCATGTTAGAGTATTTGTAACAGTGACATTAGCTGAAAAAAACCCAACAACAACTGGCCCCACTTTATGTAGAAGCAGGGCTTCTGTCTCAATGGAGTCTGCGGGTGTTGTTCAGACCTTTTAACAATGTAATAAAATTGTTTTATGTTTGAAGTGTATAATTACAAGTAATGAACTGATTAGTTTATCATGGCTTCAGGGTTTTCCTTGACTATGCATTTACTTCAGGTATTTTTTATAATAACAGCGTTCTTCGGCACAGGGAACATAGCTTCCATTAACAGGTATGTACACTTTTATATGTATATATATATATAATGTGTGTGGGTGTGTAAATGGCAGGAAGTTGTGTTTGTGGGGGAAGGGGTATGTGGCTGTGCATGGTTCAGCCTGAGTGAAGTGAATGTCTGGTCTGAGTCTCCTTGATGACTTGCACTTTTTAAAATTATTAGCAACGTGTCATTTGAATACAGGACGGAAATAAGTGATCTGTGAAAATACTCTAGTATACACATACCATCTGTATATTATTTGCATTATTTAGACCAGCCAGTCTCTTGTGTAGTGTATGCTTTTGTGCTTTATGTGAGGTTGTTTACATTGCACCACATACAGTATGACACTGTACTGTCATGTCACTTCCTTCTTTCACCTTTTGTCTAGTTTTGATCCAGCGTCTGTTTATTGTTTTCTCACTGTCTTCAACCCCTTCATCATGGGAGGGCTGATGATGTGGAAGGTAACATATTTTAAACACTTTTTTTTTATGGTGTGCACTGTGTGTCTATACTTTTTTCTCATCGAGCTTTCTTTCAGTTCAAGAAATAAGTATCCAAGAAAGGGAAGTAGTCTTGCAGATTGTGAATGTCCGGTATGAGTCAGAAGATTATCAGTAGGTTATTCTCATAATCTGCTGATATATCTGTCTGGAAATTATACTTAAATATGTTCTATCCTGTAGCCATGACCTTCCAACTTGCTGGCCTTTTTAGTGACCTGTTTAGCGCAAATTCTCTACATTGCCCATTCATGTATCGCTACACAATCACCATTTACCATAGAACATAAACAATGTCAGCAGCATTATTCTCAATTAATTATATTTCTCTGGATTTCCTCAATAGATCTTAAAAGTGTTGTCCTTTGTTCTTCCAGGTTATCATTCCATTCATAATAGTAATGTGTACATTTGAGACCATCCAAGTTGCAACAGAGCTCTCATCAAGAAGGTAACTCCTTGCTGCCTTTAAAATAAGACACTAGAGCAAATGCATTTAGCTCAGTTAAGCTCTACTATATGATCAGTTCGGCCTCAAACCTTTATCATTGATCTGATCTTATCTGGTGGTTGTGGGGCAGACGTACAGTACACCTGATACATGTAAACCATAATGTCTGCTCTTGGTGTCAGGTCTGTGATTGCCTTACAGACACCTGCCAACAGAAGGATGCATTTCATCGTGTCACAGTATACACAATTTTAAATTACAGCCATTTGCTTTATAGACTTTAGACATAAATCTTAAACCTCGAGTCAGCTCAAATAACTAAATGATATGCTTCTTTTTTTTTCTGGTTTGTTGTGTGTGAAGAGGGTGTCAATCTTCTGTCCATGCTGTACATGAAATAAATGTGTGTTGTTGTGGATGTTTTGATAGGAAAGATCTTGCTTGTAACGCTTTCCTTCCTCTGCTCTTTTCTCTGTTATTCTTCTTTTCCAGTTTATTCCTCATTGTCCTGGTCATCTCCGACTTGATGGCTCTGGTAAGGCATTTATTGAGTTTGGCTGAATGTTGGGTTAAAGATGCATTGTGACTTTGATTCCTTACTCAAAGGACTTTTCTCTCCCACCTTTTCCTGTTAAGTAGACTGGATGGGAACCTCACACAATACATTTTTAACTCACTCTTCCTCTCCTCAGCACTTTTTCTTCCTGGTGCAGGACTACGGCAGCTGGTTGGACATTGGCACAAGGTAAGTTAACTGAGAAATAGATGATTTCCAAGTTAATTAATTACTAATTCATAACTTTACTCTTATACACACACCGTGCCGCCTCCTTCCGTGTGCCCTCTTTCAGCCACTATGTTTGATGGTATCTGTAATGCATACACTTACACATAAACATGTTATTTCTTTCTCTCATGCAGCATTAGCCACTATGTGATAGTGATGTCAATGACCATCTTCCTGATGTTGCTCAGTGTGGTTACCCACATCTTCACCTCACGAAGACTCATCCTGTGGAGGAGACACAAGATGCACTTCCCCTAAATAAACATGTGTTTGTGTGTACATGTGCAGGCTCGCATACTGGCTAAACCAAATGTTTAGTATTTATTTATATTGTATTTTTTTTTAGATATGTTTCATTTAGCATTTGCCTTATTAAACTGGAGTTTGTTTATATAAGATATGGGATATTGTTTTAGGACTCAATATACTGTATGGTACTGTGCAAAACTCTTACACCACTTAGCTGAATTGTTTTGGAGTTTTGGAAATCCTGTCATATGCGTATGTCCTTATCAGTCAGATGTTTTGAATTATCCTCTTAGAACTGCTTGAAGAATTTACCGCATGGTTTACTGTGAAAATGGCATGACAGTCTGCCATAGAGAATAACTTCAGGTTTACATTCTCAGTAGAGAATACTGAGTTCTTCTTCTCAACAGTTGTTGTCTTCCTTGTATTAATGTTTGCTTTTACTTAAGTGTCACAATATTATTTTGAGTAAGATATAATTTAAAAGACTTCCCTCAGTCATAAACATTTTCCAGAGTGGCCTAAGACTTTTGCACAGTACTGTTTGCACTGTATTCTTTTGTACACTCCATCTCTGTTTCAGTCATATTGTTTTTGCATTAATCATTGATGAACTGACTAAGGCCACTTGAATATTTGACTGTGAATTAGGCCTTTGCCGAGGGTACTGATTTATGATCCACAAAAGAATGGTAACTTGATGACTCTTTAAGTATGTAACACTATTTCCTGTAAAGCTGCCTAAAATGTATCACCGCGTGGAAGGAAAAGGGATATTATTTTAATTTATTGTGACTATTTATGTACCAATAAAATTGAAAGAGTGGGATGGAAACAGGGACCTGTGTGTTGTACATACTGCAACCAGAAATAAAATTAAACAGAAACAGAATTAAACCAGGTGCCAGTGTAGTTGCTGTGTTCTGTGTTTGTACATCAGGGTAACTGTAGCCATGGGCTGGGCTTACAAAATCTAGGTGGGAAAGTAAAAGAGAACTCCCCTAATGTCCTTAAACAACAGCAGTCCAGGTGCACTTGAAAAAGTCCTTTAGCCCCCAGTAGAGCTTGAGTACCCAGTGGCCAGCACTAGGATTGTGATTGCATTTGGAAACTCCCTGGTAAATGTCTGTAACCAAAAATGTTGAGATGTGCTGCAAAAAGCCTATGGTGAGCCAAGAGAATAAAATAAAAAAAATAACTTTTTCTGATGCGTGACATTGTTTTCCCAACAGATGAACCTATAGGACATTACAGTGGATAACAAAGTAGGGCAATGTTGCTGCGTGTACTTACTAAACTCATATATGCAATCCTAAACTATTGGTACTACTGGTACCCTAAGAAAATAGTGTCATCTCGCCTTGCAGTCAGGGTGATTACAAGGGGTTTTCCTCTGCTTCCCTGTGTCACGAAATGCAGTGAGGTGTTGTCTTAATATGGTCATAAATAATATGTCCATACATTTCCGGCTTCATTGCAGACTCAAAGGCCTGCAAAGTCATCCCTTCATTTGAGCACTAGCTGGAGTATATGCCTTTTATAACTTAGTGCTTGCTTGTGATAGGAAATTAACACATTTCTCAAGATCACAGCTAGCATTACCACATCCTCTCACTTCTCTTTTGAAGTGTAGACTATTGGCTGTCTATGCTTGTGTATCAGTATCCCTCATTGTGATGCTATGTTTTAAGTGTAGTATTAAAGTAAGATTGGCATCTGAGATATTTCTAGCAACTCAACACAAGACAAACGAGATCTGCTGAAAATAAATTATTTCCGTTTTAGATAAATATAGATTTTTTTAACTTCTTGTAAATGCAAATTACTATTTGTTAAACTGATTAAGTTGTATGTTTGCAGGGAGTACATACTAATTGACGTTAGTTGAATGAGATCCGCACAACTCACATGACAAGAGATATAAAATAGTTAAATGAACCTGGCCATTGAAGTAAAAAGCTAAACGTCTTGTTTAGATGTCAAGCTAAAATGCAGAAGAAGCTGTAGGCGTTGGCAGTGCATCTGCATCTATCAAATTTGTGGTTTCTGTCTGTCTTGGGACGCAGACTCGGTGATGATATAGAGCTTCATTATGTTGTTTAGTCCTCTGGTAATATCGTGGGATAGATGTAAAAGACCATCTGTCATGGCAAAATTTATACTATATGTACCTGCACTCATGCAGCAAGCTTTTCTTTCACTTCACTTTCCTCTGTTCTCCTAATCAACAGTTCTATAAGGCATTCACTCTGTGTACAGCACCACATCACATTCTAATGGCTTGTATGTAAGTGAATATTGCAGATACAAAATAACAGGCATGTGAAGTGGGGGTGACCAGAAGGAGGAAGCAACCAGTTCTGTGGTTGTGCTGACATGTGTGTGCAATAACCTCCTGTTTCTGACAGAGCACATGTCTACAAACAGACACACACACACACACACAGTATACACACAATATGCAAAACTGGATGGCGGTTTCTGACAACAGACACTCAGACGCAGTTTATTTTCATAACTTTAACTTCCACTGAAATAGTTGGCATGCATTTGCACTTGAACACACACACTCACAAGCATATGTGCATATGCGTCCAAGCAGAAACGGAGACACACA
This sequence comes from Oplegnathus fasciatus, assembly GCA_003416845.1. Taxonomy (NCBI): domain Eukaryota; kingdom Metazoa; phylum Chordata; class Actinopteri; order Centrarchiformes; family Oplegnathidae; genus Oplegnathus; species Oplegnathus fasciatus. The sequence continues at coordinate 377,815 of NTHP01000160.1, forward strand.
CAGACATTCTTTTCTCAGACACAGAGCTTCTCCCATGCTCGCCGACACACTGTCAAAACGTAGCTATTGCTTGATGGCGATAATGTGATGTAATGTAGAGGACACACACAACATTTAACACCTTTTTTTTCACACGCAAGAGGACTCAGCAGCCAGTTAGAATCAAAAGGTACGTAAGTCTGGTAAATTCTCTGGTTTTGACTTTATGTTCATTCATGGTGCAATTTCCATGGCAGCACTGTTTTCTTGGTAATAATTAAGATGTGAACAATATCTCTATTTCTAAACTTCACTGTATTTAAATGTCATTTTTAATTTTAGTTTGTTTTTACTCCTATTTCCTGTTAAACCGATAATATGTGAACTTGTAACCACTTGAAGATATGCAAAGCAGCATGTCAGGCTAATATTATACTCTGGTTAATTACTTGATCTGGATTATGTGAACAAATATGAGCAACATATTGTATCAGTAAGTAAGTATGTAAATACAAAGTGGTGTGTTTTAGAGTCAAAAATAAGTTCAATCAGCCAGTTTTTAGTGACATGTACTTTCTCTTTCCCTGTCTTTCTTTATTTCTGTTACTCCTGTTTTTGATAATCTAGTCAAGTCAATTTTATTTATATCAGAAATTTGTCTCGAGGGACCTTTTACAGGGGAAAAAAATGGAGGAAATAATCCAGATCTATTCCCCTGTCACTATCTCTATTTCCTCACCTTTCTCTGTCCATTTCTCCCCTTTTCTCTCTCTCTCATATCTGATGTGTACCCCTCTCTCTTCCCCCCCCTTCTTTCTCTATTCAAGATGGGTACTACAGTAACCCAAAGCCAGCTTTCCACGGCCATGAGCTCCATGATGACCACAAGCAGGACCTCAAAGCCACCGGATGATACTGAGTACTACACAGTCCTCCTGGCCATCTACTCTGTGGTTCTGCTCTGCGGAACTATCAGCCTGAGCTTGATGATGCACATCATGAAGTCCAGCACGACATCCATCACCTCCATCGCTGTACTCAACCTCATCTTTGCCCATTTCATCTTCCTCCTCACCGTGCCCTTCAGGATTTACTATTACGCGACTCATCACTGGAACCTGGGCCTCGGGTGGTGTAAAGTGGTCAGCGGCATGATCCACATCCACATGTACATGTCTTTTATTTTCTATGTGATCATCCTCATTACGCGCCTGATGACGTTCTATCACAAAGCTGAGCAGATGGCCTCCTTTCAGAGGATTCATGCACTCCTTGTCAGTGCTGTGGTGTGGATGGTGGTGCTTGTCCTGGTCCCTTGCATAATCTATTTTTCCTACGGCAAAGGTGTTGAGGAAAAGAGCATGGACAGGAACAATACCACCGACGCAACCCACTGCTTCAAGTTTGGCAAAAACATAGAGTCTGGTGCCAAGGTGTTCAACTACATCATAAGCACAGTGATCATAGTGGTAGCCACCACGCTGACAGCCCTCCAAGCCAATGTCCTAAGGGTTTTATACAGGAAGCATCGCCAGGGATGCACCTCTCAGCAGGACTTTGGGGCTCAGCTTAAGAGTCTGTGCTTTGCCCTCATCATGGTGGTCTGCTTCATTCCCTACCACATGTTCCGGCTGTATTACTTAGAGCACATTGAACTGCAGAGTGGCAATGAGGTGTTTCTGAGTCTAACCACTTTTAACTGTTTGGACATGCTGACCTTCTTGGGGAGGAGAACCTGCTACATATGCTTCCTGGGAAAGGCTATTTGAAAGCTGTTAGGTAGGATGTGTGGGAGGGGGTCAAGAGACTTTGTTTGCTTTATTTTGAAACTTTTTGTAACTTTACCATTCTTTACTGCCTTGTCAAAGTTTTTAATAAGAAAATTGCTTATGTACATCTCCATAAAAGCAGCCAATAGGATAAAACAATTATTCAAACGCACACAAGATCAATCATTAAAGCAGGTTAAGAGAAACTTTAAAGTGCACCCTCTCGACTATCATTTTAAAAGAAGGGATGGTGGGGTGGGGTGGGTGAGACCAAAGCACTAACCTAAGCTCTGTCAGATGTACAATGCTTTGCTTTATTAATCCTACCACTATTGTGTCACCCGCAGTTTTTTTGTGATGTGTCTCTTTAAACTGTGTTCTTTAAAAAAATAAATATATATATATATATATATATATATATATATATATATTGTTGGAATTTTCTCCATTTTTTGATAGTTGAAAGTGCAGAGAGAGAAGCGAAACATGGGGCAAGAGAGAGATATTGCAACAAAGAGCAGCTGGAATTTATACTTGGATGTTAAGGTCATGTGGTATGTGTCTTAATCAGTAGTACTGGGGCAACCCTTAAACTGTGTTTCTACTGATCAAAATATTAAAAGAATTTGACATGACAGGAAACTGACCTTTGTTTTGCTGACTCAAAATGAATCAACTCTTGCCATCTGCTGGTCTTTGTCTATACTGCAAAGGCTTCAAGTTCCAAATTTGTACTGCTAGATTATGCCATTGGTCTTTAGGTTGCCTCATTTTTCATCCAAAATATGACTTTATGTGAAAGACATGTGAGTGGAAATGAAAAATAAATGTATTTCACTGTATTTGCTAACACTTAACCCTTGTGTATATAGCTGAAGTGCTCAGCTTCAGAGCTGAGAAGAGAAATAAATGTCTAAAATCGTTACTTTTTCACCATTATTTTGTGAAACATTACCTCAGACCTCTTGGATCTCTTACCTTCTGCCCTCGGAGGTGGTGTTAGAGGCCCTGGCTGACATACACACATGCACACAAACACACACACCTGGTGATCCTTTTCCTTTTGGTTTTTATGGCGCTGGGTTACTGTTTAACATCCCCACCCTACTTTGAGTTTGTTTAGTAAATCGATCTAATGACAGGGCTATGGTGGCGCCATCCAATGTGTCGCTCCATGAATTATAGGCTGCTCAGCTCTCCAACCTTTCCTTTTAATGTTGTCGAACACCTTTACCATTTTCCCATTCTTAGTGTCACTTAGACTAATGTCGCACTGAGGGGCTGCTCACTACCGGAGTACAACGGTACACCTGGATAAATGCACATCCCAGACGGAAACAGAAACACAGGTAAGTCAAACTGTGAAGTATATTGTTATTGAAATGCAAAATATTCACATTGGTTGTAACAATTAGAAGGTATGTTGTTTTGTGGAGGAAGTGAAGATTTCCTTTAGCAGTTTCTCAAGGAAGTTAGGTAACATGTTCTGTTAAATCACGTGGTTTTGTATTTTGGTGGTAATGTGGTGGTAATCCCCGTTCACACACACTTCAACTGTTGCTATTAGACCCGTAACCAGAGCTGGTGTGCTTTTGAATTGTAGGATATATACAGTGGTTGTCAAGGTCTGCAAGATTTTCTGTTACATTTTGTCCAGTGTATTCAATTCTCGCCTCTTTGTCCGCAAACGGCGTTTTGTGAAAACAGATAAGATAGACTCACTTTGTCACGCATGCTGTGCTGTATCATGTGATAATCCATTTGATCTGTACAAGGACGTACTCTGTAACAAGAGCCGTGTTACACAGCAACAGATCGTAAGCAGGAAGATGGTAATACAGTCGCATTGTGTTTTTCTCCTCTGATGCACTACCAACACATTACCACTGCAAGTACATTAAAATAACTTAGCGTCCAATAACAATATATATATATATTTCAATTGTTGGACAAAAGCTTCAGAAAGAACATTGGATATGTGTGGGGTGGACGCAATGACAGAAACACTTATACATACAATATAATGCAATCCAAAACAACACCTACCTTTGTGAGGGTTGCAATGGTGAAGTTTTGTTGAGACTACGTCAGAGAGTGGCCGGTTAATTTTTGAGGCTGTAGTGTATGTTGTTGTATTGGACTGTCTTATCATTTGTCAAAAAAAAAAAATTCCATTTTTAAGGGTGAATGTTATTGACCAAACTGGCCATCGGACTTTTCACTAGGCATGATATCAGCAAGAAGAACGAAGGAGTGTGACACTCATTAAGCGCCCTCAGGGACCACAGGTTTATAGGAAAGATGTTGGGAATTTTTGCCGGGCCTTTATGTAACTCTGAAATTTAAGGCAACTGTCTGTGTTAAGTGTTGTAGACTAGTTAAACTGATTCTTTAATTTGCATGTTTATATTACTTTGCACATATCCAATGTCATAGCAGTGGTTTACGAACTGAACAACATGGCAACGAATAAAAAGCAAATATACGGTTAATGAGGTTTATTGTCAAAATAAAAGCTCATCCTTCAGTAGAGTTGAGAGTGAGTAATATTTTACTGAACCATGTATTTTCTTACTATTGCCCGGGTATCAGGAAGTAGTAGTTTACTAGAGTCAGTTGGCTGGCTGATCATCATCTGCGACTATTAAAACCTCTAATCTAAATAGAGGCGACAGTATTATGGCCAGTTCACACAGAGATAGCCTCTCAGCACTGGGTTTTATTGCTTCAAAGAGCTTTTGGTTGCTAGGCGAACGCAAAGTTTCTTAGCTACATACTGCTCGTTTTTTTCTGCTGAAGTCATAAGTCATAATAGCTTTTATCATTTCAAGTATTTCTATGAATGTGTAATTCATATGTTTTTTTAATCATAAAATGTAATTTATATTCCCATATAAAATGTAAAAATCAGTAAGCTTCTATATTATGTTTTTACCAGTAGATATGATGAAGTAGAAGGGGCTGGAGATCCCTACCTAGATAAAGCTTGTTGAACTTACTGGGGTACAGGTTTGCACCAAAGCATGGCTGAATAAGTTTTCAGTATATTTGTGTGGTGAACAAAGTTAATATTCCAGATGAACATGAGCTGTCATTATTAAAAGCCGATCAGTTTCAGTGTTTGGAATATTGTTTCTTGATCCAAATCAATCAACAGGAGTGTATGATTTGTCAAGTATTCAAAATGTAGAAAGAAAAAAGATCAAAGGACCTCATCAATACACTAACAAAGACTTGAATTCCTAGGCTTGGTGTCTTTGCACTTAACAGTGGAGGGTGAGGCTAAAAAGGGCCTTTTAAAGCTTTTAACCTGTTCACCAATAGCTATGGAGTAAAATGATTTTCACTTTTCAATGAATACTGGATTTTATCTGACATTGTACCTGCTACAAGCCTCAAAGCACAATGAGTCTTGCTTTCGTTTCGTATGTTAAACCCAACTATATCACATGATAGCCTCTTAGAAACTACTCACTTACATGCAGCTCATACATTCAAGCCAGGTTTATACTGTATTTTCTAATCCTAATTTAATGCAGTCCAGTACACTCATACTACAGTGCTCCATGCCAGTCCTTTTGTGTGATTAGGTGACTGTGAACGTGGTTGTAAAGAGTAAATCCTTCTTTGCTCTCCACAAACCTGATGAGTCAGGAGGCCTGACCTCACTGCCTGGTTAAAATGTAATCTCTCTATCACTTCTCACTCTCTCTCTCTCTCTCTCTCTCTCTCTTGTCACTGTCTCTCAACCCCTATATTTCAGCTTCCACTATTAACTAATATATCTGTTATTACCCTGTGACCTGAAACTAATTGCCCTTTCTCTTTATGTCCAGTAAGTAATCCGTGATAATGTGCATTCTGATATACCGTGCCTACAGTGACAATACAGTATATTACCCCCATGCCTGCTCATATACTGTGGGTGCTTTTCTGACTGGCCCACTCATTACTGATGTAGCGCATCAAATCTGCCATAATACTGCCTCTTATCTTTTACAGCCTTCTTTAACACAATGCCCAAACTGATTACCTTTAAGCCACACAATAAGATTTAGTGCAATGAAATCCCCAATGTGAAATGGGTGGGTTGGGACATTTCAACTGGTTTATGGTTGTAAATCAGAGTGTGTTTACAGCATTCCTGCCCTAAAAGAGGAGGCAGCTCATTGATAACTGCTTAACTTGTATTTTTGTCCCCTGCCTCTCTTAAACACGCATTTCTCAGGAAATGTGATTTGTTTTTAGAATAAGAGAGCTAAAAGAAGTGTGAGAACTATAAAATTGTGTTAATATTACATGCTGCTCCTCAGGCAGTGTCCTGAAGTATTTCTCCTACTTTTACACATCAGATTGGCTCATCATTCCGAAAGGAAAAGAACAAAGAGAGTGTCTCTTAAGCAGCAGTACAAATGTTGATATTTACTGATATGAAGTCACAAACAGTGTTAGTGAAACTGCAATAAATCTAAAATTAAACCCACAATAAATGATTTAATAATGATGCACCAGGCAATTTCAATATTCCATTAACTAACCAAAAATACAAGTAAAAACACAAAGAGGTTTGGTCAGTAAGGTTAATGTGGTCAGTGAGGTTAATGTTATTTGAGAGGTTTACAGTACTGTATATGGCCAGTTAATTTAGAAATACGTAGAATAAAGTTGTATCAACAGAGGGTTGGATGTAAACCCAAGGAGTGAGTTTGTGGAAGCTATCAGTGTTTTCCACTTCACTTTGTGTCTTTATAGATTATATCTGCTGAGGTGGTGGTGCTATTACTCCACTATTGATTAGATTAGGAAGCCTGGGAAGGACGCACACACACACACACACACACACACACACACACACACACACACATCGTGCATGTAAATACACGCACACAGAAGCTCACCAACACACACATAAAGTNAAAAGGTAGGAGGAAAAAAGGGCAGAGGGGGAGAAGGGAAATATCTCCTTCACCACTATCTATCCATCCCTGTGATAAGTATGAGGAAGAAGGACAGATAAGTAATGTGCAATAAGGTGAGAAGTCTTAGCCACGGCTCCTCCCCTCTCCTTGTACCTGGCCCAATCACATGGGATTTTAGATCTTTTATGCCAGGGATCTCCCCTGTCATGTCTGTAAGAATTAAATGAAGCAGAGACCAGCAGACAGGGAAAAAGAGAAAGAGAAACTTTAGAGTGAACTGGGGAAAGAAGAGAAGAGAAAAAGGCGAAGTTGAAACAGGAATGAAGTATCCTCCTGCTCCTCAGAGTAAATCTCTGTTAGATATGGAAGTAGCCAACTATTGTGAAGGCCTGGATCCCTCATACAGCACACTGGGCTTTGAGAATGCAGAGGTGCTCTATGGAGGAGGAGGTAAGTGCGTGTGCACATAGCCACCTACACACACATGCACACACACAGAAAGCCATGTATAAACAAACAAGGCATGCACAACATTAATTGAAGCACAGAACATCTGTTTTTCAGCATGCATGTTAAGTTGCTCACATACAGTATGACATGGGAAACACAAACTAGATGCATACACACACTCCTTCTTTATAAGCATTGATACATAGATACATAGATAAGCAGCTCATTCACACATTGGTGACAACAACAAAGTGGGTACCTGCAAAATGGCTTAATATGGACAGAGAAATGTGAGGAGCTGATAAATCTGTAGCCTCTTGATTAACATGATGTATTATATAGATATACAGTATATTTAAGGAGGGATTTTGGATGGGTCATCTACCTCAGAACTGGGTGAGTAGGTGTGTTAGTTTGTAAGGCTAAAAATGTACTGATGAAGCCAAGTGAGAGCAGCTGAAGGCAAATGAGTTGCTATTTGCAGAAGAGGAAATCAGCATGGGTTAGTTTCTACATAACAAGCTCCATATGCTTGAATTAAGTGATGGGGAAACTCTTGGCATTTTAATGTTGGCCAGTGGTGCGTGTATCCAGTTGTCTGCTAACACAGATTGTGGGAAATTATTTCCACTTGCTTATTGCTTGTGTGTGGATATGTACGTGGAGATTTGTGGTTGTGAAGGAAAGAAAAGGGCTGGGTAGGGGTTGTAAAAGCCTGAAATCCGAATGTTAATAAAACTGTTTAGGTAGGAATTGCTGGTATGCGTCATAAAGATGTTTTTATTGAAGAGCAAACATGCATCTCAGAGATACACTGATGTCACCTCAGCATGTGGATGGAAAGTTAGTCGAACATTGACTCATCTCACCTTGGCACTGCTCGGTGTGGGAGGGATGTGTGTGGGCGCATGTGAACGTGTCTGTGTTGATGCATCTTGAATTTTTTTACATGCACATGCTATGATCGTGTTGTGTTCTATTTGGTAGGCTTTGGCTGAACGATAAATATGCAGACAATGATGATGATTATGGTCTTGATTACGGTGACGACGTTGCTGCTGCTGATAATGATAACGATCATGATGATTATGATAATGTTGATGACAATGAGAAAATGACAGTAAAAATAAAGGCATCAACAGTAATGGTTTAAACGGCTGGCGACTGAACTCCCATTTATTCTTCTTCCTGATTTATGTCTTGCAGATGCATATACTGTAATGTACAGATCAAATATCACACAAATGACTTTTATTGTTATACAAACCCCAACATACTTCTGTTTACATAGTGATACTATGGAATAAATATATAGAATACATTTACGAAAGTAGTAAGATGCTACAATCACATAGAAATTCTACATATAGTGACTTCAATTAGATGAAATAGTGCAGTGGACAGCACTGTGGTCCCATTATTAGACCATACTGAACTATTTCTGGATGTGCACTGCAATACATTGATTCTGCTTGTTAGTGTATTTGTGTCTCTGCCAGTGTATGTGATATACAGATGTATGAGCATGTGTCTGTGCACTGTATATGAATGAGTATTTACCCGCGTGAGTGCTTTTGTGTGTTTCAGACAGCATGCCAACAGAGCCGAGCCTGCCCGGTCCAGACGGGGTCAGCAGCAACTGTGCCATCTGTGGAGACAAAGCCACGGGGAAACACTATGGAGCCTCCAGCTGTGATGGCTGTAAAGGCTTCTTCAGACGCTCCATACGCAAGAGCCATGTCTACACGTGCAGGTACAGATAGCAAAAACATAATGTGTGAGCACATAAAAAAACACAGCACACTTTAAGTCATGCCACACTTGCAATATATATATAAGAGGAAATTATAAGACATAATATGAACATGCACAAGTGTGCACATAAACGTGCTCCCATTAAATGACCTTAAGTTACAGTGCACTCTGTCATCATGTCTTGCTCTGTAAAGCTACTTATATCATTGTGTGTTTGACGTATGCAGGTTCAGCAGACAGTGTGTTGTGGATAAAGATAAGAGGAATCAGTGTCGTTTCTGCAGACTCAACAAATGCTTCAGGGCCGGCATGAAAAAAGAAGGTAGGGAAACCTTCCCCCTGCCCCCTGGACAAGAGAGAAACTGAATTGTTACCTCATGGCCATATATGTCGTTTTTTTCTTCCATTCCACCAAAAGTTTATATGAAGAGATACAAAATAGAAAGTCAAAATGTTTTGGACATCTTGTTAATTTTTGTACAAACACTACCTGACTCTCACTGTGTATTATTAGTGGTATATGTACAGTATATACAGTATTTTAGACGTAGTTCATTTTTAATTTTTTCCACTGGGACAAGATATAAACTTAAAACTAGTGGCACTGAAGGAAAGGCTGTCGTCAGAGAATCTGAAACCTGCTTCAAGATGGCTGAAAAGGGCTCAGTCATAAAATATGTGATTACTTAGTGTGTGTGTATTTATGAGGGGTATAACCTTGGCACGGAGTTTTATGACACCTAATCATGTGTTATTCAAACATGTTGTTCTGGATTGCAACTGGTTAACGTTTGACTCCTTTTGCTGATGCCAGCCTGTATGGTTATTTTCCTAAATATTAACTACCCCAGTGTCTGCTGTCACCGTTTGCATTTAAGACTTTTTTTCTTCCCAACTCTCAACACTCATGACTACCAACTTGAGCAAATTCTTGAAAAAAGTAACTTGAATATTAGTAGCATTACTGGACATATTCTTGTTTGAAAATGAGTTAATTTTTGTATGTTTTAGCTGTACAGAACGAGAGAGATCGGATCAGCTCCCGGAGAAGTATCCCTGACTCCCAAGACTTGCCACCCATCACTATTTTGGCCCAAGCAGAATCACTGTCCCAACAGGTGACAATTCTCCATGTGAATTTCCTATTTTCCCACTGGTATATGTTTGTATGTGAGCTGATTACAAACGACGGATTGTGACCCAGGAAACTATTATTTTCTGTCTCCCTCCAGATCACTGTTCCAGTTGGAATAGCAGACATATCAGAGCAGAAGTCAGCCACTGTTGGGGATGTTTGCGATTCTATGAGACAGCAGTTATTGGTGTTGGTGGAATGGGCCAAATATATTCCTGCCTTTGGAGAACTGCCACTGGATGACCAGGTAACAGGGCTGTGATGCATGATGGGCGATCTGTGATTATGCTATTGCTCATATTCTGTCATGCTCTTGCATATTTTTATCTCATGTTTGTTTTTAGAAGATAAAACCAATACCTTTCAGACTTCAATACTTTTGTTTAAAACAATTTTGAAATGCTGTCTTTGTATATTGGTTGTGTTTAGCTTGTGTGGGTGTGAGTGCGCTTGCTGCTCCAACAAAGGGCTTATTCTGTCAAAGCACTTTCAGTTTGAATAGAAGAAAGATCCTCTTTAATCAACCAAATGCACTCAGAGGTGATAGAATATTTCAAGCAATGATTAAGTGGAGTGTTAGAGATGTTACTTTAAATTAGCATACAGAGAATGCTTAATATACATGTAGTATACTACTCTACAATTACAGTATGGCCCGTGTGTGATGTATCTAAGGGCAAAAGGGGATGCATTGTTGCATTGTTTGTGTTCTTTGTTTAACTGTGTGTGTGTGTTTGTCTCCAGGTGAGCTTGCTCAGGGCTCATGCAGGTGAACACCTCTTGCTCGGGGTCACCAAAAGGTCAATGCCGTTCAAGGACTTCCTGCTTTTAGGTACAAACTGACAACTATAATGGCATCTTATTTATACGTGGCGCAATGAGGTGGTTCAGCACTGAAGTGTGAAGACTGATCAAATGTTGTGTTAGCTGAGAATGATTAACTAAAGGTTTATGTTTCTTTGTGACTTCAAAAGTGTCTCTTGTAAATGGCATTACTCATTATTGGGGCATGTACCAACATCATACTGTAGGCAGATCTGTCAACTACATACACCCAAGCACAAACACACACGTTTTGCATTTCTTCTTGGGGCCTTCCCCACACTCCTTGACCATAACCTTGACTCAAATTTCAACTTATCTTTCTCTCAAGGCTAAAAGTACAAAACAATTCCCTTCACCCTTCCACACCAGCACTCCACACCATACACACCCACATACATTTCACTCCCTGTCAATTCCCCTTAACACAACCACTGACCAATACACTCTGTGTCTGCAGGTAATGGCTGTGTGATCCACAGGAGCAGTCCTGAACCAGAGATCTGTCGGGTAGCCAACCGAGTGCTGGACGAGCTTGTCCAGCCCTTCCAGGATATTCAAATAGACGACAACGAGTATGCGGCGCTCAAGGCCATTGTCTTCTTTGACCCAGGTAATAAAAAAAGTAAAGTTTAGTACTTTTAGCCATCAGGGGATTAGTGACGTACAGTTAATAATAAATGCTCTTAACCAGTTTACTCTTCCTGGTGATGAGTAGTTGCCCTGTTTCTCCAGCTCACCCTTGCCTTTTCATTCAGGAACTATTGTCTGTATGTGTCATTTAAATTTTTAAAAGCTGGGTATGGTATTTTTAACGAACTAGACAATATTGAAACCACTTGGGCAAGATTAAGATTTTGGAAATTAGCATTGGTAATACCCTTGGCACAGACTTTTACGACACCCATTCATGTGTTATGATGTGCTGATTGGGGTTGGTATTGTGTAATGGTATTGTGTAATGTAAACCAGATTTATCTGAATTAAAGAATTAAATATCAAAAGGACATCAATGTCTTGTTTCCAAGTAGGTAATGTATTCATACTACAATAAAAACAGAGCATAAAAGCAAGAAAAACAAGGTAAAAGATGGTCAAGTAAGAATTGAAAAGGGGGAAAAACAATATTATGAATTATAAAAAACTGAAAATGGCAAACTAAATATTTTATTGATACTTGTCCGATACCCGTTGCCATTTCTGTCCAGGTCCCTCTTTTCCCATCCATCTGGTTACATTTCCCCTCAAAGTTAGATCCCAATCCCTCTCCTATCTCCTTGGCCTAGTGTGACCGCAATCCCTACCCCCATCTTGTGTTACCTGTCCCCCGTTTTCTCTCCCCTTCACTAAATCCCTTCATTTTGCCTTCATGCCCCAGTTTGACCATAATCATTCCATCAATTCCACTCATATCCTCAATTCCATCCCTGATCTTTCTGTTTTTTTCCTCACCCTCCTGTCCTTCAATCCCTTCCTCTACCCCTCCCCCCTTAATCCATCCCCCACTTCCATGCTTTGCCTCCCAATCTGCAGATGCAAAGTCTTTGCGGGACCCATCGAAGATCAAGGCCATGCGTCTGCAGGTAGGTCGAGCATTTCACTCTGGTAGCTTATTGCAGAGCTGCAGTTCTTTTCTGGTATGTTCTATTATAATTTCCAATGAACAGTGTTAAGGAGGAGGCTTGGTTTTCAAACATCCTTATCATCACTGTTCATTATACTTTACATTTTATTTTGCATTTTTACATTTTTATTATATCAGTCAACTTACAACTTACTGCTTACACTGATGGAGACTTGGCCTTGTGTGTGTGCAGGTCCAGATGAGTCTGGAAGACTACATTAATGACCGCCAGTATGACTCCAGGGGTCGTTTTGGAGAGCTGTTGCTCCTGCTGCCCACCTTGCAGAGCATCACCTGGCAGATGATTGAACAGCTCCAGTTCATTAAGCTCTGCGGCCTGGCTAAGATAGACAACTTGCTGCACGAAATGCTGCTGGGAGGTGAGACTGGGCCTATGTCTGTGCTTGTAAACCTGCAGAAAGAAAAATAGGGTGACCTTCAGCAAATGCCCAAATACCCAAATGCTCCAGTGGAGCTCCTCAGTGGTAAATGTGTGGAACTGTACAAGTAAGAAGCAATGTAGAAAACAAAAAGTATACATATTCAGCAAAGCTTTCCTGGATATATACAATGGGTAAAAAGTTAGGGATTTTGCAGAAAGATGGTATAACTCCACATATATATTAGGCAAAGCCAAAATAGACAACTTGCTACATGAGATGCCGCTAGGTGCAAACATTTCTAAATGTGTATAAATAGGGAAGTCTGTAGTTAAAGGCAGAAAGCATCAAACATATTCTAAGCAGGGCCATGACAGACAACTCAAGCACAAGATGAGGCGTGGAAATAAAGTAATAAGTCATCTCCAAAAATGTCTTCCATTTTTCACCATACATGCTAAAAACAACTCCAGAATATGACAACCTGACATAGAAGACTGTGTACAGAAAGAGCTGTGTTTTATTTTTCAGCATCCTGTAGGAATGTGGAACCAACACAACAAAGAACTTGCTATTCAAATACTGTTGAGATGATATTATATTTAGTAATGTGAATGTGCAACTGATAAAACAAAGTGCGTACATATATATTTAGCAGTTTGACACCAAAAAACAAGCTAACCAAACCAAACAATTAAGAAAATAAAATTACATGATGTCTCTCTACATCTTATAGAAATATATAAAATAAGGGTTATTTGCCATTTTAACATATTAGATTGTGAAATCCAATGAGCCGTTGGTATGCAGTGTAACTAGGTTAGTTGAGCACGATACAGAGCTGCTTACATAGATTTCTCAGCCTTTTTCAAATTATGGAGGCCTGATTCAATTACTATATAAAACATGCACACATGTAAATACACGTTTGAAGGCACAGACTGAAATAAAATCAGCATAAATTTGTAAAACTTGACTCACTCAATTAATTAAAAGCTCCAAAACAGAGATCTATTCTAGCACTGTTGAAAAAACTATGCAAAGTGAACTACCCATTGTTCTTTTTGGTCTAATGAGGGCTTGTTAGGTGAAATGCCACCATGTGCAAGAAGAACTCTGTGTTTTGGAGCATTTCATTAAGTGCGTGAGCCCTTAAATGTCACCTGATTAAATAACATATTTCTAGATGAGATGCAGAAAAACGTCTGCTGTAACTGCATAACAACAACTTGCTGTCAGTTGGAGTTGATAGTTGATTAATGAGTCGCTGTGTTATGTGTTCAGGCCTTACGTCAGAGCCCACACACCTGCACCACCAGGCACACACCCAGCTGGCCCAGGACCATTTGACTGGACACACACTAGTCATCAGCACCATGCCTGTCGCTCACACTCCACTGATAGGTAAGCGCCACATGCTCGACAACTGTGAGACATGTATACAATCACACAAATTACATTCACTCAGACAAGCACAAACCCTCTGACACAGACAAGTAATATCAAAGCGAATTTGATGCACAATTTATCTCTCCTCATGAAATGTCACAAAACTGTGTGCCAGATGTGTTTCCATTCACTTAGTTGAAACTAATAAATAGGCATTCTGAATGTGAAAAAAAGCCATAAAAATGTAACATTTAGAAGAATTGATGAGTATTGGCCATATTGTATGCTTTCATTTAAAAATAAAAAATGCATTTGGCAATATTACACCACCTAATGGCCACGCAAGATTGATGGGAACTGTATCTATAAAGCAGCAGCTATAGATGTAACATTTCCTGTGGGCCACAGTGGATGCATTTTACAGACTATATATATATATGCAATATTACTTTTTTCCACACAAAACATTTTAATTTGCAAAAAAATAAAATAAAATGTCTCTCTGTCCTTGCCTCTCTTCCTGCAGCCTCTCCAGACACTCCCATCCCATCGCCCCCTCAGGGACCCGCCCCAGAGAAGTACAAACACTTTCCCCAGCCTCTTTGTCCTCCAGCCAGCCCCTCGCCTTCTACACAGACAGATCCCTGACTTCTCCCAGCGCTCTGTCAAAGAAGCTGACATGGGATCAGTTTTCTCGTCCCCTATTCATCATCCCAGTGGTGGCATAAAAATTATGAAAGCAATCCCTGTGGTTAGACTTTACCCTGCTTCTTCCCCCTGTGACTCCTGGTGGTGTTGCAATAACTAAGATATAATTAAAGCTGCTATGTGCAGCACTTTCAAACTTCAATATTTCAAATTCAGTGAACTAATGAAACACCGACCTAGGGTTTAATAAAACATACTGTGCATTTTTGTGGTCACCTAAAACTAATATACCGGTTTTCATCTCAGTATGTCGGTTTTACCACACTTTCATGTCAACCAGGCACAAGCTCATAGACATGATGGCAATTCAAATGTAAAACAAGATATTTTTTGTTTAAAAAATTATGCCATCTTAAACCTTTGCAGATTTGATTGACTAATGTCTTGCTTGACTGGGCATAGATGTGCAGGGAATGCCTTATGGTTCTTTGTGTACATTATATCTATCACTATCTAAATCTATCTAAATACCATCTAATCATAAAACGCAGAGGCAACAGCAATGGAAAAAACTCATGGCTTACTGTCAACAAATTACAGCTGCCCATCAAATAAAACTGAATACTCTGTTTTGTTTATCCAATATGCATCAGTAGGACCGATTACACCTGTAAACTGGTCTCAGATCAGTCATTGTGTTCTAGTATTGTATTTAATGCTGGGCCATGAATACATATAACTTACACAATGGCACATAGATATTCTTAATATATGTGTATTCAGCAGCTAAAACATAAGTAGTATGTGGCCAAGATCAACATGATAATAATAATATCATTTATAAATAGTTTGTAAAGACCTCATGTTAAATGCAAAAAGGAGTGTGGATAAATTGTAATATTTTAATAACTTACTGTATATAGTCAAATGGATGATCAAATGAATATTTGGATTATCAATTTTAAATTGTCTTGCTTTATTGAATTTCTAGAATCAACTGTGTATTTGTATTTTGGTTTGTGTTGATAACGTGTACATTTTTTAAATTTATACAGCAATATGATTAAAATGAAATTTTGAATAATTTTTGAGTATTTTATTTGAAATTAATTGATTGAATGTGGATTAATTGAAAATGTATAATACACATACGGTGAAGGACTCATCAAAGTCACAGTATGGTATGGTTCAGTAGCACCCTCTTGCTGTCAATAGAGGAAATACAACAGGGTACCAAATGTAAACGGAACTACTTCTTGTATATGTATCAGTACACCACGTAAAATGAGTATGCATTCATTCTTTTTCTTTTAAATAGGGAAAAGTAAAGTGTGAGATGGAAAAAAAGAAAGTCCTTTCCAATCAAACATTTATCTGTTGCAACAGCCACAACAAATCATTTCAGTGGATATTGCTAGAAAAATGGAAATGGACATTTTTCTCATATTTGATCCTGAAAGGAAAACAATATAGACAGACAAATGATGATAAATTGACAGAATGTATTTCAATATGGTCTCCGCACATGCAAGAATACTGAGTGTGGTTTGTCCATTACTGCCTTCATGGAAGTCATCATGCTCCCCCACAGTTCCATTGGTCTGGGGTATACAGTTTATATCCAAAGCTTTATTGGCAAGCTATTGAGACTGCACTGTCGGATGATGCTGTTCATCTAAAATCAAACTAGTTTCCCCCACTGTCCATCTGAGAAAACACACTTTGGGACAAATCCTAAAGCCAAACTAGAATGTAAAACAATAATTTAAACTGAAACTGAGCGGTACTGGGGCCAACTGTACTTTTAAATCGGTTATTTTGTTTATGTCCATCCGCATGCAATCATTTTCTTGGGCTCTATGTGTATGTGTGAGTATTTATGTGCAGTGGATGCAACCAGGGGATAAAGCTGAGAGCTCTTATTCTCTGTATATCGTTGTGCGTCTCAGAGAAAACACTCAGGTTATTTATGGCAGAGGAGATGATGCTGTCTAGAATCAACATGGCCAAATCCTCCTATCAACTCCATAATGGACAAGCTACCTGGCTTAGGTCAAAACAACACACCCACAATGGGAGGATGTGTATATGCATATATACTGTATGTGTGCGTATGCGTATTCTACCTGCAATTTATTTATAATCTGTGCGGGTACATGTGTGTACACTTCTGTATGTGTGGTTTTTGGAAGTGTGTGCATGTGTGTGTACCCAGGGAGCTTTAATCAAAGGCCTATAGAGAGGAGATGTGGGGGCCCTGTCTCTTTCTTTTTCCTCAGATAAAACTGTGTGTTAGCATGCCAGTCACATATCTCATCTGAGACGCACCGCTCTCCTCCCCACACCTCGCCGCTGCCCACACTGACAGCACCCTATTACACACCAGTATGACGCTCGCTCCACCTGAGGAAGACGACGAGGGGAAGAAATAGAGGGATGAAGAGATAGAAGGATGGAAGAGAAAAGGATGGACAGGAAAATTAACATTTTTATTTTGTCTTTTATTTATTAGTTGCATCTTAGTCTGACTTGTTAATTAAGGCTGTAATTTCCAAAATGATCTAATTTTCTACTGAGTGTTGATTTTGTGTATTGTGTTCTTTTCTCACACATTTGTTTTGAATTTTGAAATTGGTGCAAAAGATTCAAAAGGAATATAAATATTAAAAAAAATCTTTGCATATCATAGGAACTTATTTGTTATGAGACACTTCTAAACAATAATTTACTCTCAACTCATCTGCTAAATGAAAATACATTGATGATGAAATGTATTCACTTCCTAAAGTGAGCGCATAAATATTACTGAGTTATCAGGGTAGTGGTCGACTTCCTTTTTGCATATATTTATTTCATCCTTATAGAAACTGTATAAATTTTGCAAAAAATTGGACGTGGTTTTGAAGAAAGTTATTTCCTCTTTTCTGTTCATATGCCCAATATATCTGATCCATCCATCCATCCATCCACCCATCCATGTATACACCCACCCATCCTCTTCCTCTTATAACCACTAGATGGCAGTACAAGTCTGTGGTTTCACAACAGACAAATTGCCCTTTAATGGCTGTTATCAATGTACTTTGCCCTTCCTCTGTCATTCTATGTCAAAATAATAAAAAATGGAAAAAAATTAAATGTAGTCAAAAAAATCTCTCATCATATTTTCATGTCATGGACATCACTTACTTACTTAGGTGCAGCATTAAAGATGGCAGGGTGTCTATATATCAATCATTTTATTTCAAATCTTGTCAACAAAAGTGAGAAACACACTGACATATGTTTTATGTGTTTTAAAATGTATAATATGACTATTTGCATCTGCAGTTTAATACACCTATTAGAGACGTTACATTAAGATTATTTAAACAAAGATGATTTTAATGACAGTGTGTTTCAGCATTTTTTTTTATGTAGCTTTACATTGCTGTTTTCAAACTGTTCGAATAGATTTTGTCTCAGAAATAGGCATAAAAGATTGCAAAGTCACACACGTATGCTCTACACAGTGCAGGGGAATATTGGTACAGACTGAAATGAATGGCATGTGTCAGCGATCCCAGATTAGAGCCGGAGATTGCAGACTATCATTCCTCACCAGTGCATTTACCCATAATTCCCCTCTGTCTCCAACATATCCGATGATTCCTCCTCTAGGAGACAAGGTGAGGCTGTACGAATCTCTGCCTCCAACTCTGGAATGAATTTAAAACCTCTCCTGAGTGATTTTCTGTGTCTCCGTCCTGCGACTGTGTGTGTGTGTGTCGCATGCATGTGTGGTTTCTGATTATACCACAGCATGGGTGAAGGGAAGGAAAATACAGTGACAGCTTCATTTCCAAAGCTGAGTTCACATAAATGAGGGATTAAAGCAAGCAAGCAAGAGGGTTAAGGCTCACCTCGGCCTTCAATGACAGCTTTCCCTCCTTAAAATCACTCTCTTCCTCTCTCTGTTTGTCTCCTTCTGACTCCATCTTTATTTTTGCCTCCTTGCTTCCACTTTAATTCTCTCATTCCCTGTTTAGGTTGTCTGTTTTGTCTTGCAGCTGCTCACTTTGCCTGCAGAGATATTACACACACAGATAAAAATTTAAAAAACGTATACTGTACTTTTGGCTACACACACATACACAAACACACACAGTGATTTACACAGTTGCAGGGAGCTGGGGCGCGCTCTACATCATGATGATTGGGAACAGGTTAGGGCAATGAAACTAGGGGTTAGGGCCAGGGTACGGTGTGTGTGTGTGTGTGTGTGTGTGTGTGTGTGTATGTGTTTGGGGTACATTAGGGAAATGAAAAGGGGTGGACCACTGATGGCTTCTGAGATGCAGACTTGTTAGAATAAAGGAATATAAAAAAGATGGGAGACAGAGGAGATGACAGGGTGGATGATAAGATGAGTAGTGCAGTAATGAAAACGGTCCTCTGTACCCCGAGATTACATGGGGAATGAGATTGGAGAGAGAGAGAGAGAGGGAAGGAGGGGAGAGAGAGACACTGAAGGGGGCATACTGGGGGAAATGGGTGAGGAGGGAGTGAAAGAATGGAGACTCATTTATGATGAACCATTGTGAGAGTAAGCTGGAACAGACATGGTACTGGTGTGAAAGGAAAAAATGGAAGAAAGGAAGAAGAAGAAGAGAGGAAAAGAGAGGAGAAGAGAAGAGGTATTACAACTCAGGACGAAGCAGCCCCACTCTGAATGATAAGTGTCTCACGCGCTGCGGGTTATGGGAAGTTCACACAAACAAATGACTCCCATTTGCCAGAGGCGAGGGACACAATTGAGAAAGAAGGGGCGAGAGAAAAAAGGAGGAGAAGAAGGAGGGAAGAGGACTAAATACTACAGCAATGATTTCAGATAACTCCATCTGCATTGAGGAAATGCTTACCTTTTTACCCCTCTAATGTTTTCATGGGTTTGCAGCGTAAACGAAAGCACCTTCAATCCAAAGGGAATTAGGAACCCTGTAGTGAAGTGCAGTAAAAGTCTGTGCTTGGTACCTTAAATTACAGGGCGCCTATGGACCTTGGTCAATAACACTAAATGTATTGCAAATTGTAGCGTGTAGGTGGGCTATGTTTTGCACCATAAGAGGTGATATCAAACAGTAATAAGGGTGCATGAATGCTGCCCTTATTTATACACTAAGCAGCATGGAATCAAAGTTAAGTATGGCTAGATACCGCTCTTTGGAAATGCCTTCACTATAGTTGTTTTTAACCATGTGACATTCAGGCAGAGTCTGCAGGTTTTCATTCTACCCAAACAAGCAGCTGATTTTTGGTGTCTTACTCCCACTTTTCCGGTTAAAGGTGTGTTTTTAAGTTAAATTAGATGCTTTAGTGTTTGATTCGAATAACAACCTCCATACTCAAAGGGACCCCCTGCTTAAGAGCATTAAATAGCAAACCCAATAGCTTCAATTTGATAGGATGACCTTCAGTTTATTTCACATTTCTTTTTTAGTGAATGAACAAGACTAACAGTCTACAGCCATGGTAGTAGCTCTTTGAGGTTGTACTTTCATAAACCAAAGTATTGGACAAATTTCGACCAGATGATGGCACTAGATGAAAAGTGACAATGGCAATCTATCGAGACATGTCACAAAAAAACAAAAAAAGTGTTAACGACATAATTGGACTAGAGGACAAGTTAGGGGATCACCAAAGTCAGCGGGAATCATCCTCTGACACACCTGAATGGCTGTACAAAATTTCATAGCAATCCATCCAATAGTTATTTCTAATAGATATTTTAGCCTGGACCAAAGTGGTGACCCAACTGGCCAACCGACATTGCCATCCATAGAGCCATGCCGCTATGGAAATTAAACAGAAAAGCCACCCTACTTTGCCTTGGGCCATGGGCAAAGTTTGATTAGTGGTATGTCATGTAATATTTCTACAAAGATGTTTCCAGCAGGTATAATCGTGCTGGATAGTTGGAAAATCTTGAACTACTGTCTAAAACATCTTCAAATCTTAGATGTTTGTTTTCAGCCCCTGAGAATCAAGGAGGAACGACTTTTGACCATTATCATGTTCAGCAATCAGGGAGAAATCCATCATAGAAGAGGCAGAGATGGCAATTTCTCCAGTGACAGTCACATCAATAGTCCATGATGTGATAATGCAGTCACAAGGCATGTTGTGTCTTGAGTAATTGGTGACCCTCACTGGAAAACCTTGCTTCCTTGCTCTTTCTAGCTTCATCGCTCCCTCCGCCCACCTGTATAACTCAACAGCTGGATGCAATAAGTTCAAGATCATTGGCTGGGGGTTTTCAAGAGGTATTTTGGGAAAAGTAGAAAGTTGCCAACAGAATTAGACACAAATTAAACAAATTGGACAAGAGTGAGCATGTAAAAAAAAGGAAATTACCAAACATCATTACAAAATAATGTCTGAAACATATGAATGTATAAAAATGCATAGGATTATCTTGGGGTGGATTTGCCAGTTGCTTCACTTGCAGAGGTGGCAACTGGTCAACATTAGCATGCTAAGGGAAAATCAGTGTGTATCAGGGCATCGTTGAGTAAATGAAGTTTAATCACGAAACAGAAAAGAAGATCTAAATGCACCTGAGGAAGATCAGTAGAATTAGACAATAGCCCCTTTTATCTCCAGTTCACAAGACTGTTGGGTCTCCATTTTGAATTTTATCATCAGAAACAAACCAAGTGTAAATAATTTGCCTTTCATAGCAGAGGCAAGGCGTTTAATTTCCAAAACAGCTCCGGATTTAATTATTTTACCCTTTTACCCTAAATTAGAACTGAGCTCCCTTTGAAAGGTACAAAGGAATTCACTGTTAGCGTGTAATTAATTTTATATTACTATTTACCTTTACGTCAGTTAATTATGATCTCTATAGATGTGTGTGCTACACACATACACACCAACACACACTACCTTAACTATGTACAGCGAGACAGTGGTGGTAAAAAGTGTGAATTTTACACACATGACTTCCTGTCCTAATCAAGGGCTTTCTCAACTCCTATCTGAAAGACACACATGACTGACTCCTTCAGTGGGATACCTACACACCATGGATGTGTGTGATGAGACAGTGAGTGTATGTGTGTATGCGCGCTTGCAGAAGCTCACCAACCCAGCAGTGGAGTGGTAAAGGATATTAGGCCGCAATTGCGAAAAGATTGCAAAAAGTGACATCCTTAATAGAGAAAGATTACTGTGTGCAACATCACTTTGATTTGCGCTGCATACATTTTCCTCACACAGACAGGATTCTGGACAGCTCTGCACTCTGAGCTCCCCAGAATGGATGTTTTAGCTTTTGTGTTTGCGTGTGCAAATGCAAATGCATGTTAACACAAATGTATATATATCTGAAAGCAAGAAAGTGAGACACGAATGTCCTTTTCAACCATCATTTTTGACAGATGCATTTGTTACACCTGTCAGCTTTTTATAGAATTTACTCAAATGATTAATTTTTTTTTCATTGGTCAAAAAAAGCTCATTTGAAAATATAAACTGTCTGCTAATCCACACTGACTAAACATGTAAAATAAGCTTTTTAAAGCCTCATTGGTGTTCTGGTCAAACAGAATGGACATTAAGGAAAAGGAAACAGTGAGAGTTGGATGATGTTTTCGCCGCAGTTGGTTCAGCAATAAATATGTCAACCATGTTATTAAGCACATATAGCATGAAATGACACTTAAGTAGCTGTTTTGACAAGTAAATGGACTTCAACCTTGCTGCCGCATGGTGGAAAGATATTATATGCTATGAATATGCCCAGTTTCAGGCAAGGTACAGTATAGGACTTCTGATCATTTAAAATTAATTATTTCATAAATGATTCCCAATTGTTTTTACATCAAATCAAACAATGATGAAATGATATTCTCTGAATCAGTCAAAAGTTGTGGTACCTTTGTAAAAAGTCCAATAGTTTTTGATTTTCTGTGAAGCCTAAAATAAACACTGTTATCCATCTTGTGTGGTGCACGATGTAGAATTTGTCAGTAGCCAACCCTATAGGCCAAATCATTTGGTTAATTAGAAAACACTTCCTAGAAGGTTTACCTCTCATTTCCACCTCATTAAAATAACAATCTCCATCACAACAGCCTTCAATACAGCTGGTGTCAAGTACAGAATCAAATCTGGGATTGTGCCAGGGGAGGAGATGTCAAAATAAAAGTCCCCCGCCTCAGGTCAAAATATTCTCAAATCCCTGCGGTGGACTATCAGTATCAATCAGAAATAAAGTTTGTTAATGCAGAGCCTGGAATCTGAGCAGGACAAAAGCACCAGGGAGGTCCTTTATTTAGCTAATTCTCTTCTATTTGAGATGTACATATTTCTACAGTGCTTTGATAAGGCCTTGGGGACATGCATGTTTTAATTAGACCTGAGCAGCCTGCGCAGCCTGGTTGAACAGTTCATAGAAAACTTTGAACATTTTTGCTGAAAGCCTCTCTCTCTTTGTGACAGGCAATGTGTAATTAGCGGCATATGTGCATTTGCATATATGCACCCTGTGACATGTTGCATCTTATTTGAATAAGTAGACATGTCTCAATGTGATATCCCTGAAGTGAATACATGAATATGAGCCACTAATTATACCAATCTTGCAAATGATCTATTTAAATATTAATATCTTTTCACTTTGCATTGTTTGCTGGGAGCTTTTTTAGTCAGCGAGCTGTGCGTGTTTGTTTGTGTCAGTTCCATCTAGGCTGCGGTGGGTATTGTCCTCTGTGCGTAAAGAGTGTACGTGTGTCTCTGCATGTTGTTTCATGTGTGGGTGCATGTACTGTCTGGATGCGTGTACATGGTCTCCAGTGGAGAGACAGACATTTTTTACACAGACAATAAAAGCCAATCAGTGAGGCCATTGTGTATGACAAGCTATAGAACAGGAAAAGAAACATTCTGTGATTCAAGCTCAAACCTTATGGAAGTGTGCAGCATCCACCTGGCAAACAAGTTGCCATGTTTTCTTGTGGAAACTGGATCATTGTCATAATTATGAGATGGTGTCTTGTTTCCTGGTCTTTTCTCATTATTTCACATTCCTCGCACAGGTAAAAATGTACATATTTGGCATGTTGTAATAACATATCAAGCATTCCCCTTTAAAATGTTCAGCATATGTAACATGCTTAGGGATGCTCTTCATAAACTGCTATTCAGTTACTGGTTGGTCTGGTTGACAATGTCTAACTTTCAGTAAATAATATATTTACACTCACAATACCTGGTGATTGTGATATGTTCACTGCCTACCACCCAACTACAAGGAAAAAAACTTCATAAATGCACGACTGTTTCATATTTGCTAAAGTTGAAAGTGCAAAAAAGGCATGAATTGCAGCTTATACTCACAAATCCTGTAAGATGCTCAAAAGGGGAATTTCTTTTAGCCTTGTTGTACTTTCTACGAAAAATATTATTAGACTTGCAACCTGTTTTTCCAAACTCTCACCACTTGCAGGACCAGATGACAGTGGTTTACCACAAATAATAAAAATGCAGGACTGCAAGGGAATATCCAATATCTAAAAGTCAACTCAAAAGTTACCTAACTGTCCAGATCCATCTAGTGCTGGTGATTCTTTAACGAGCTTATTTGACAAGTGTCTGTAATACCTGCAGTATATTCAAATAAGAAAAACACAGATAAAGACGCTTTGTGTAGTAAGATATCTGCCTATACACACAGTTTTTAGCATGTGTTAGGGTGTGTTACATTTACAGTAACAAAACAAAATACAAATGTAAATCTATATGATATTTAACCAAACGGACAATAGTGATACTTAACCAGTGCAACGGCACAAGAATGGGGCTAAATCACCACTTTTGCGCAGATAAGAGAGTGAGTGAAATGAGCGAGTTTGTGACTCATTTTCAAAACTTGCAATGAAGACCTTGAATTAAAAACCTTAGTCAGATGCTGTGTTGTGACACATTATGGAGAACAACAGGAGGGACGATTTGATGCAGTTGCACTGGAGGAAATTAGTAAGTAATGATTCAAATATACTATTTTATTACACATTATTATAAAGAGTGTAACTATATGGCTATTTTGACGCATATCTGTTCAATCACATTCAGCTTAGTTTATTTTTTGCTGCAGTTTACACTTATATTGTTTCCCATTATGTCTCTTGGGTCAAGCCAACTGCATGGCAAGAATGTATGGTAAAATCAAATGTTCTTTTTATGCTGGCTGGCGATATGTAATTGCACTCATCTTTTGATTCCCTACACTGATGTTTGCTGCTAAGTGTGTTGGACAATGAAAAGCCTCTGGACAAAGCGAGGCTAGGCTGATGAACACTACTCAGCCTTAATTGCACGCTAGTTTTGATGTAAGGCAATCACGAGGTCGTCTGTTTGAAGTGGATAGGTTTGTTTGATCCATCTTTGTGTGAGTGTGTGCACGTGGGTGTTTGAATGTCTTATCATCAGCTACCTGGTGGGATTAAGTCAGGCATAAGGAACCAGGGAAAGAAAATGTGTTTTTGTGTGCGCATGTGTAAACAGGCACAAGTGTGTACACCTACACACACATAGTGAGGTTTAGTAGTGATCTAAGCCTGCACTGTATGGCTGCAACAGTCAATCAATCAGCAGCACAAACTACAGGACACTCCTGCCTTCAAACTCATTAAAATGAGCATGGCATAACAGAGAAACATATCCTTTGCAAATTAAGTTGTGTGTCCTAATTGTTTTCGTGTTTGTGGGCCTTTCGACAACTTCAGAAGGCATTTGTTGTTGCTTGATGTATGCTTGCTGCGCCTCAGGCAATGTTTTTTATGACCATTATTATTCAAATGAGCTAGAAATGTGTTTTGAAAGTCCTAAATCATTGAGCATGAATGGCTACCCTTGGCGTTTATAAATGACTTTCCACACAAGCAAACCTCCGCCTGCATGGCTTACTCCACTGAGCTCATTTGGGTATTTGAGTTCTGTCAACAGAATTTGTGTCAGTTGTCCATTGGCATGACAAGTTGCATTAGAAAGTTCGACAAGATTTTTCACTACTGTTTTCGACTTTTTGAGTGATAAACAGTATTGCATTGGTAAACAGAAAAGTGGGTAAAAAATGAGCTCCAGTTGATGATTAGCAGGTGAAGCGTTGAACAGGGTCTATATGTTTCAGATAAAATGTTAATACAGGGTCTTTGTTGTCATATACTGGTTTCTACAATAGTCTCTATAGAATGACGCCAATGAATACAACATCATTGCATACCCATTGAGTAAACTGTCTATAAGCTGTATGAAAATATTGAAAAATGTCCATCACAGTATCCCAAAGCCCGAGGTTATATATTCAAATTGCTTGTTTAGTTCGACCAACAGTCCAAAACCTAAAGATAATCAGTTTACTATTCTAGCATGTATTCACATTTGAGAAGCTGCAACCAGTGATTTTTTGGCATTTTTTCTTAAAGACTTGTTGACAATAAATTTTGATTAACTAATCAGTGAACTGACTAATCATTTAAGCTCTAGCGATAACGACTCAATCATAGTGCTGTAACACATCAGGTTGACAGAGAATTAAATCTATTGTGAATAAAATTTGAATCTATTGTTATAGCATTTGTTTATGCTTATGTTTCGTCTAGTTTAATCAAACTTCAACAGACCTCATAGTGTAATGTATCTCACGAGTTTACGATTGTACAAATGCTGCCACTTCGGTTACATCTGACATTAGACAGACTAAAGCAACTTGAGTAGAAAACAGCTCCAGTGGGAGTTAAAGTCAAAACGTTTTCTAAGATTACAACCCTCCTCCACCACAGTGGCTAAAACAGAACTAGCTTCTATCTCTGTTGATAAGATTTGGTTTGCAGATATTTTTATATTGGCGTAACTGCCCTGAATCAGTTTGAAACATTCTGCTTACACTAAGACAGAAGCTACACACACACGCACACACACACACACACACACACACACACACACACACACATACAAATGCATGCACACAAGCTTGCACTGCATGTCTCATCTTTTGTCCAGACACACTTGCACGCATACACACACACTCTCTCTCACACACACACACACACAAACCACATCTTGATTAGGTTTTCATAAAGTCTGGGACTATGCTGAGTCTGTAATTGACTTTGACAGCAGAAGCCTCCATGTCCTATGGCTATGTTAAACGAACAATTTACATCTTCATTTCAAATTCTACATGGATAAAAAGCTATTAATTACATTAGTCTAGGAAGAGTCATTCCAGCTGTGTAGAATATGTGTGTGTATCTCTGTCTGTGTGTATCTCCCATCCTTACACATATACACTTTTTCTCATTTGTATATTAAGTCTTGCGGCTAAACAATGCCCAGTAAGTGCTTCTCTGGAGATGAGTTTATGAGTGTGGAAAGGACTTTTACTCACGTGTATTGCTTTGCAAAGCAAACACACCGGCTACTCCTATATGAGCATTTAATGGACAGGGGAACATTTATTAAATCTATTGACTTGGCAGTGGTTGCCGAGGCGTTGACCCTTACACTACTTCCCGTTCATTGCTTGTAATGATGTTAGTTAGGAGTTTCAGAATATTTTACTGCGGCTTGTAAAATACAATCGCTATATAAAGTCATTTCACCTGGTCCCAAGATTCCAGTTTAGAGGCACTTGCTTAAAGAAACGGCAGGAGCGAATAGATAGATAGATACATAGATAGATTGATACATATGAAAGAAACAGAAAGACACAGCGAGATCAGCTCAATCAAAGAGGAAAAAAAAAACATTCATAACCAAAAAGGGGGGAGGAAAGTGTTTTTGCATGACGATCAAGCAACTTTTCTCTCTTAGAGTGCTTCCTGTCAGCTTCAAAGAGCGCTTTAAGAGGCTGGGAAAGTGGCTCTCTGAACAGCAGCGAGAACAGAAGCATCTCAGCGATCATCTCCGAGCCATCTGCGTGATGGGGGGAACAACACAGACCCCTGTGTTTGCTTTGGAGATAGAACGATCAAAGAACAACACTAACCATATAATGAAGGGACAGATGGACCTTATATGAAGTGGAGAGAGGGAGAGAGAGAGAAATACAGTGAAATGGAGAGAGAGGTGTAGACAAAATCAAACTGCAAATGCAACAATCTTTTTAGAAGAGAGAGAGACAGAGAGAGAGAGAGAGAGGTGTGCAGGGGGGATATGATGTGGTGAAAAAGTGCGAGCCATCTCGTCGCATGCAGACTGCCTGCGCTGAATGAGAAAGCTAAAAGGTAATTTCACGGATAAAGAGGAGGCCTAATGCATAGAGGTAATGTAGCAGGGGATGGAACAAAGGCAAACTTTCATCTCTTTAAGCTTGGATGGAGAGAGAGTGAGAAAAAGCGAGAGAGAAAGCTTTGATGCTTTGAAAATGATAATAACAATCTCAAAGTCAGCCTCAGAAGAGAATGTGCTCCCCTCACTGTGCCCCATCCCCTCCTCCTCTGCCCCCTACCACTTAATACAACTGCACAATGACTGTCTAGGACAAGGTGGGCTGTGGGTGTGTGTGTGTGAGGAGGAGGAGGGGGGGGCAAATTGTGACACTTAGGGCCCCCCAAATTACTCATGGAACAAACACAAAGATGATGAGAATAAAGAGACTCATTATATCTGAGATTAGATGACTTTTGTGGACACACTAAGGGATGAATTTATGTAAAGATGATCTTTCACGTAGGTAGTATATAAAACTATATTGAAATATGAATGTCGATAGAAGATTCATGGATTGCAGCTTCTCATTCTCTCTGTCTCTGCTCTGTATTAACATGAAGAACTGAAGCTGTTTTAGTCATAAAGCTTTTTCTTTTTTTAAGCTCTGTTGTCTCTACAGAAGAAGCCCATTTTGTTTTCAGAGCTTCCTTAATGCACACCGCCAGTAGAAATGATGGGCATTACATCCCATCTGCCTTCAAAATGATGTAGGTGCACGAAATGCAGGGCTATCACTGAAGTGGGAGTACCTATTTTCTTTCAAGTCAAAGAAACTACAGTGTATAATGGTGCTTAGACATTCGGAATGGCATGTTCAAGTGCACAACATTTCACAATGGGTTAATTAAATAAAATAATGCCTGCCTAAAATAACAATGTAAACCATATGGCTGCAGGTGGATTTTTGAAGCAGGATTCAGAAGGATGAAACCGAGAGGTTGGTGCAGGGTAAATACAAGAAAACTAAGAAAATCTTCATCTTTTTTTTTTAGTATTTTCTGGAAGTACAATAATTTATTTGCCAACTTCAATATACAGATTATCCAGTTCTCTCTGACAGCCTAACCATTCTTCACAAACTAATGATGACCTCTAAATCCAGCTGTATATTCTGTTAAAGAGTGAAGCAGTTCAAAAGAAGGCTTTCTCTCGAAAGAAGAATCTTAAAATCATCTGCGTCATTATGGCCCAAATTCCCCAATTATGCAGCGAGGTATAGACCATTTTGATTGCCTTTTATTGTCTTTAAATTGAACAGATGATGCACTTAACTGCGTCAAACCGTCTGGGTGCTTGAGCTCTTGCTCTCTGACCCTCCTGTGCTGGGGGGGAAGGGGGGAACCATTAGCTGACTATGTCCAGACACTTTGTGTATTTTGTGTGTGTGTGTGTGTGTGTGTGTGTGTGTGTGTGTCCATCAAGTGGATCACCTCCCCCACTTTTCTTTCACGGAAAACTCAATTTAACACCCAATTTTCAATTATTCAAACCATTTGCTTCGAATACAATCTGACCCACAAACCTTATCACACATCTCTAGAGTGTGGCTCTTGGATGGGTTAAACTCACTAAATGTACAATATTAATAAGTGTCACTAAATAAGTGGACAATGTTTAAATCAAGAACTAGATATGAATGTCTGAAATTCAAGCGCTAGTTCAGGAACTTTAGCGATCAAAACATTCATTCCTTGATCATACTAAAATTGCTCATATTATTTCTGCTTTGTTCCAAGGTGTGGCCTGCTCCTGTTGATGGAGAGAATTTGAGGTCTGATCAGATTGAATTCCAGCATGAAATGTCCTTGTGTCTTACCTCATTGGTTATTCTGTCCTGGTTAGCGCCAATTGCACACAGAGAAAAGACCTTTTTTATCCTTCCTTCCTCATTTCGTTTTTCTCTCCTGACCCCTCAGAGTATCACCAGACCTCAAAATTGCATTGAATATATAAATGCTAATGCTAATAACTGCTAGCAGGAGCAGATAATGTCCTTGACTGGTACAAGAAAAGATCCTTTTCTCTTACATGACTCACTGCCTCTGAATAACATTAGAAGAGTTCACATCCAAAGCTCTTATTTCTCTCCTATTCTTTCTCATTCTCTTTTCTTTTTTCTTAATTTACTTGACTCCCCCCTCAACTCTAGCCTTCTTGTAGCAGAAAAAAAATCCAGCTGAAGTGTAAAATATTAATTCATTTATCTGCGCGATAAGATCTTGCTGCTTCGCTCGAAATTCCAATGACATCCATTTGCCATTAAGTCAACGCAACACACAAGCAATGAGGCCTCTGGAGCTTGTCTGTCTTTGCACCCCCCTCCATATCGTGGCTCCGTTTTTATGCCTCTGGAAGCTTTTCATGGTAGGAATTAAACTATAATACTTGTTTCAGTGGCATGCATGTTAATGGCTGCAGCAAAGCTGTCATTTAAGAGACATGAGGAAACAGCTGCAGCGAACAAAATGGCCTCTCGTGGAAACACCCAGGATGTCTTTGGGACTTTTTATTGTCTCTCTAAAGATGGAGATCATCCCGATACCAAAATCCCTGCAGTTCTGGAATGAATGTTCAACTTGTTATTGTGCATTCTGATTGGTCTATGTTTAAGAGTGTCCAGTGGGGTCCAAAAAGCCTCTTAGGCCTTCCCAGTAGGGCCTGTCAGTAACAATAGAGGAATTAGAGGACCCTGCACTGGCAAAAAGCCCCATGACATGAATAGGAAGCCAAATATTCCATTGTTTCATATAGGAACTTGGTTCTCTTTGAAGATGGATGTGAAGAGAGCTGCGCGGCAGAATTTGCCCTTGCCTCAGTTTCTTAAAAATGAATTATTTCTCGTCTGGCAGGCAGCTCTCCGGAGGTGAGAGGCTGCCTCTTAACATGAGCAGGTATCAGTCTTAAAACCGCTCAAAGTAATTGTAGCTTTGAAGTCACACACATCACAGATGGCACAGTCAATATTGCACCAACTTGTCTGGGTACTTTCCTCCCAACTCTGCTGTACTTCTGCTCCTTTCCTTGTGACGAAAAAATACATTATTTGTCACAAACTTTTTATTAAAAGAGGCCAACCATCAATCAATCCTGCAATCACTCATGCAATCACATTAATCATTCTCCCCTGCCTTATTTGCATCATTTGGTTTAAGAATGTTGAGACCCCAAGTGAAATGAACTACACAGCTACATCTGGTTCTGCGTATTCTTTTGACTCCATACTCCTCAAATCACGTCAGCAATATTCTGAAAGAGCAATAGTCACTGATAACTGCCATTAGATTTCTCAAAGTTTCCAACAAAGTAACTTTTCAAGGCAATTTTTCTCTTTGTTCCATCTATTTTACTGAGGCTAACAATTGGGTTTTTTGTGAATACAAGGAGTTAGAGTAGCTGAGGATCTAGCACTAAGCAGCAGGGTTAAAACTTAAGCTCAAGGATTTGATGGTATAGGTTCTTCTGTACTTTAATATGAATAAATCCTAACTACATCAATTTCAAGGCATTCTCATATTCAGGGAATAGAAATGAGACCACTGCTGAAAGGAATGACAACAATTTCTGGTGGCCTTTAGTCTGAATCTGTGTCCAACTAGTTTGTAGAAAATCAACTAAGAATGTTCTTTTAACATGATCAATACTGGTACTGACCACATCCTTTTAGGTGAATAAACACAGACATAAAGCAATGCCAGGATAAGGGAGCTGTTAAAGTAGTTCATTGTTACAGGAAGCAAGAGTTTATGGAAAACATGGCCTTTACCACATACAGCCAGCATTACAAAGACAACCACAACCGATTGTAAAATACCACAAAGAAAGCCTGATAAGCACCAAACAGTAAAATAGCCACAGGTAGCCACAAACACT
Organism: Oplegnathus fasciatus; assembly: GCA_003416845.1. Taxonomy (NCBI): domain Eukaryota; kingdom Metazoa; phylum Chordata; class Actinopteri; order Centrarchiformes; family Oplegnathidae; genus Oplegnathus; species Oplegnathus fasciatus. Next base: position 409,815 of record NTHP01000160.1, read on the forward strand.
TAATCGCATCCAACCACAAAATACTGCAAATGAGCACAACTTAGCTCAACAACAACAACAAGTTTTTAAGGGAAGCAGTACCAGGCATCAATCCTTCTGTGGCCATGTAATGAGAAGATGAAACAGATGAATCATGGAGACACAGGAGTTCTTGGGTCTCCACAGGTATAATGCTGTAAATCATTACCACCTTTCAGAGTCCCTGCTTGAAGAGGTATTGTTTTGAAATCCCTGCGCTGCTATCTGATCTTCTCAGAGACAAAATTTATCGGCAGAGCATGCGAGAGAGAGAGGGAGAGAGAGAGAGAGAGAGAGAGAGAGAGAGAGAGAGAGAGACAGTAAGGCAGGCATTGCCAGCACAGAAAGAGAAATGAGGAAAATAAGGCCAACAAGACAAACAGAGAAAGAGCATTGAGATGGAGAAACAGATATCACAGGAAGACAGCGAGCAAAGTCTTTAGGCCAAGCTTGAGAGGTTGCACACGTTTCCTGCCTTGATTAATAAAGTCTGGCTGGGGCTCAGGTCAGCTCACTGCTCATCTAGCACCGCTCCAGCCTCACACATTCTCACAAACACACATTCACACACGTTCGGTGCTGTCTGCCAGCATTCCTGTGTTGACTGACATGACCTAACCCCTTTTAATTGTCCTTGAGCAGAAGCTGTGCCAAAGGCTGAATCTGTTAAAAATACAGAATCAGTAGTTATACGTCTGTGACCATTTGTGTGTCTGCATACAGTATGTGTACTCCCAAATTTTATACATTTGATATGCATTCTGCAATTTTCTGTGGAGGTCCGCAGGTGGAAGTGTGTGTGCATGTGTGTGTCTGCGAGCCATGCAGGCCAACCAATGATAATACAATAATGAGGTCATTTCAGTATTCATCTCACAGGCCGGAACAGGGTGGAGTGTTGATAGAAATGATATTAGGCCATCCAAGATTAAGCACATTTACTCAAATACATACTCAGGTACTTTCCGCCTAACCGTTCATAATGGGTCCATTCGCCCACTGCATAATGGGGCTCCTATTACAAACTGCATTTAAAAGAATCAAATAAAACATGTAATTTTGATCAAAAAGTAAGAAACACTCACCAAAATGCATCATTAGGGCAGCCCTTGCCCACAGTTTAAGACATTAAGGGCGTTTAGCCATAAGGAGTGGTGAGCATAATGGGCTGGGTGTGGGTTCATCGGGTTGTCTGCTAACATTTTTATTGCCTTTTTGCTCCATACTTTACCCATTAAAGAGTTGGAAATGTACAAAAATTGTGTGCCAATTTGTCAGTTATTTGCCCGCTAAATGTCGAAGCACTTTGCTGTCATTTGGGGTGATCAATGCTTAATGAATTAGTCTGTTTTTCACCTCCGTTAAAGGCAGACGTGCTTAGCACCTTCCCAATCCCTTTGAGACCCTGTCTGATGGAAGCCTTCCACCCCTAATTTATGAAAAGTGAGGAGCTAAGCAGTTCATGCGTCTAGAAGTGCTAGCTTTTTGGTAAATTGCTTTTTGTGAATTCACTTGAGTCCAAAACGGAACTCAACCTCAACTTTCATTAAACGGAGGATGAAAGAATGTCTTGAGAAGTGGTGGAAATAAAGGGGAAACAGAGACAGAGAGACCAGAGGATAAATGGCAAGAGCTCAAAGCAATGTTTACATGATGGGAATGAGTGTCCTAATGCAGTGATGATTGCAGAGTGTTTCCAGTGATTCCATTTAGCCTATTGAATTAGCCAGAGCTGGAGTCAGCGCACTGGCCCCGGCGCTCCAGAAACAGACACCCAGGCATCAAAATCCAATTAAATACATTTGTTAAATAATGTAATGATTGCCTAAGCATACTTTTCAGTTGGACTCCATTCATTTTGAGCCATAAAAATGCCATTGTTTTCTGAGCTTTGGGAAAGGTTATGCAGATTGATAGAATTAATTGTCTGGCAGGCGAAAAATGTCATTAGAACACTTAGATGGCCATGATGGCCCATTTATATCCCCAGTCTGTTAGCGGCCAGGCATTTTAATTTGTAACTTGACATGATAATGTGGCTGGTCCCCAGCTCACAGACACAAATATTACTCACATTGATTAAAAGGGACCATTCCTTCCTCCCTCCCAATAGCTGGACATGCAGAATCCATACACTGTTAACTTTATCTGGCTAACATTTAGCTTGCCATGACTTTTATTGCTTCTATTTCAATGTAGAATGTAATATGAATCTGTAATATGCAGATTTAAAGTCATGCAGCCATGTGCAATTGGACATTAGTATTCATGATTATGATAAAGTTGGCTATGTTCTCAAATATTGAATCAAACCTGAGAACAACTATGTGTAAAACATGACTTTGGGCCACAAAGTACATTTTTGTAACACATAAAAAACAGACAAAATACAATATGCCATTACATTCATTCAAAATGCTTACTTTAGGAACTGCATCTTGTCAAAAGTCACTGGACATGCCCAAAAATAATTCAACTTTAAATATACAATAAAATAAAACAACCTTTTATAGAGTAAAATAACAGTTTATTCTTAACTTAATATACTTAAAATGCTTTTATTTTGTGCCTCTTATTAGTTTTTTTCTTTAAATCATGTAATGCCAATTTTATGCCTTCTTTATGGGGAACACTGTTCTGCATGGGTTATCTTTGCAGAGGTCATTGCCAATTATATTAACTTTAGTATTTAACCTGGAGAAATCCTAACATCAGCTTCAGGGAGGCAAACAGTACGTCTGTGGATATACTGATCAGACTGCAAACATCTCTTCAGAGGTCACCAACTTGGCTTGAGACTGAATTAGACATGGATGGAGAACTCTCCTGCATTATGAGCGGGGGAAAAAGGCTATGTTTCCATGGTAACATATTCCAGGGTGTGAGAGGATTGGATCATTAAACCTGACTGGAGATTTCAAGGTCAAAGGTCAGAGGCACCACGGTCCAACGGGAGCAGCTTGTGAATCTATCATTACACCGCACTCATAAACATACAGCATGCAACACATGTGTGGTGGAGTATATAGGAGCAGATGCACGCGCACACACACACACCTCTTCATTCCTGACAATTAAAGAGAAGACTGACATCACCATTTTTCTCCTCTTGAGCATCTCAGCTTGGTCTCTCTCTGAACATGATTTCCTTATTTCCATCTTTCACAGATCCACCTGTAATGAATACATTACAGTTAAGCACATTATGGAACATTTGCCCAGCCAGTGGCTGCACATCAGTTTAAGTGACGGTCATAATGTGAAATGATGAGGACTTGGGTTGTAGTGGTCAATTTTTTTCTTCCAATAACGTCACAGCTCACCAATCTGACAATTCTTCAGGAGCTATTTTGTGTCCCTTCTACAAACTGTTTGTTTGAATCCAATAATAAATGAAAATAGCCCATTCATTCATTTGACAGCAGCGCAAAAGTATGCAATTAATATTAATGCACATGTGCATTGTAAAACAACACTGAAATTGTCAGCATGTCGTGTACAGAATCAACAACTGCAACATTTCCTGTGATACACTTCAATAATTTAGGAAAAATTCATTAATTTATTGTTGTTCTGTGGAGTGAATTTGCATAGCTGCAACTCAAAGATATTTATTTTCTTTACTTAGTGAAAGCACACAAAAACTTACCTGACAGAAGTCAACATTTACAAATTGCATTCACCTACTTAAAGCAGTGGACCAGCTGGAATAAGCCATCAGCAAAGCACAGAATGAGAACACAAACAGACATGTTTGGTGCTTAACAACAATGAACACCTTCATCGAAGCTCTATCTTTTCTCTCCCAAGTGTCACAATTGCCTAGCTCCTGTGACACGTTTTTTGCAACATTGTCTTTGAAACTGATAAAGCAGAATGATCAAAATGCTTGGAGACAAATGGAGAGCCTCTGGTTTGGAGTTTTGATTTGTGAGACTGGAAGGTGCTACACAAAGAACAAATGATGACAGTTTCTACTGTAGTTCTCTATATCATTATCAACCCTTATCAACTTTTTTTTCAAAGCAACCACATGTGTTACATGTCCCCACTTTGTACTGGGTATCTTACACCAAAAAGGAAAAAAAAGCTTGTGTCTTGTAATATGATGTATGCGTGAAGACAGTTCAAATTAGGACCTCAGCTTCACTAATAAACACTGAGTGTACAAAATATTAGGAATGGCATTTTAATAATGAGTTCCATCTGGTTTTTCACAATCCACATGTCAATTTGCAAATCCCTTTTTAACCTGCGTCTTTCTCATAATCCGAATCTCATCCTCAGGAGAGACGCAGTTTAAAAAGGTGAAATCAATAAAGGATCGAAGCTTTCATGTGGAATCCCTTGATCAGCCTGTCTCTGGGAAAAAGCACACATTCCCAATATTTTGCACACTTGGTTTCGACTGAATTTTGACAGGGCAGAGCAAAAAGCATGTTTTAAAGACTGTCTTGAAAGATGGCTATCAGTGACACAAAAATCAGTATATCTGATGCATTATTAAATATGCTCAAGCCTAGATATACTGTATGTGATATTCATGTATCATGAACAACTATGCATCAGCTACTTCTGGATTCTTTTTGACCTCTACACAAAAACAAAATGTATAAAAAAAATGTTATTTGGAGGTGCAAAACTGGATTTCAAGTGGTAATGGAGCACAAAATTATTTTATTTCTACTGGTAAAGCCAGATCAGGGCAAAAAAACCCAAACAGCCTGTACAGTAAGTGTTCTTGTATTAACTGGAATTTGTTGATTTTTATTACTCTCAAAACACCACACAACAGCTTTGCTTCATACACAGTAATGATCTCTTTTTGTTAACCATCCTGGAAGTTAGTTCCACTCAGGGTTCACATGGTGATAAATGCAGAAATGCACTTATTTGACCCAACATGATATATACTTCTTCACTGGATCATGATTTAGTATTGTCCTGTTATTCAGCAAGCTTCCAATTTTATCACTTCTTCCACTTCGATACTCTTATCCTCATCTTCAAGGGCCTCATTCACAGCTTCTTTGCTTGTTTATTGTGGCAGTACCACAGAATGACACGTGTGAAAGGAAGATACACACCAAGGCTTTGAGAACTGATCAATGTTGTAATCAGTTGTTTTTGTTCCCATAACTAACAGGTGCAATATTTTGGTTGTAATGTTTGGTTCCCATGAGGGGATGAGTGAGATATGTGAGAACTGTTTTAAGTGTGAAATTGTGACTGTAGCTGGATGGTTTTAGTCAGAATATTATGCTTGGAATGTTCATTTCTTGTGCACATATATATATTTACATTTTTTATTAAATGTCTTGCTTTGGTTTGTCTGTTGGCTGGAAATGGTGTGAACTTCATCCAAAATTTGTAATACTATGGTACAAAAATGAATTGTAAATTTCTAAGTTGTAGTGAATGCATACAGTATCACACTGTCATCACTGCCAGCAATTGAAAACAATGGAAGCAAACTGAAACTACTGGGCCAATTTCAAATCAAGGCAGGTGGGTACAGGAAGTCGCTGATTGATCTTGTACCCATTTGGTCGGTGCTGAATCAATTGTCAGACTCATAGATTTATTATTTTTATTATTTTGTGTTAACACTCAACATTTTCTTTTGCAGAGGTTGTTGCCAAGAGGGTTTTATTTGACCGTCTCAACAGTGGAATAAAAGGCTGCCTCAAACACTTTGGCAAGCGACTGTGTTATCCCTCAGCAGCTTTGACAAGGACGCTCCAGGAGGTTTTTATGACAAAAATTAAAATTGTGAAAATATCTAAAAAAGCTAATTTACTATTCTAATTATATTAATATTATTTCTCAGGTATGGTATTAATCTTAACACTAAGCTGACAAGCTGAGCTTTGGAGTAATTCAAGTTGTACAAATGCAATTGAAATATACAGTATTGTTATTTAAAATAATTGTATATGCAGATTGATCATAATGTAGGGCTACAGTGAAGACTAATACATGCAGACATGTTGAAAGTGAATCACCAAGGTCAGATTTGATTGTACAATGTGCCTATAAGCTATCCTGTTGAGATTAAGACATTAAAAGTTGCATCCTGTAACTGAAATAGAGACAATCTAGGATGAACAGTTCACTCTTACAGTAAGTGCTGTTGTCATTGTTGTTAAACAGTCTGACATGGTTTAACAAGAATCACTGATCATCGATCCATGGTATCTTGTACCTCTACTAGCAGTAGTACAGCCCAGTGGTCACAGAGAGCGGTCTAGAAGGTCTCATGCCTAAATTCATGCTAATGTCTATATGGGTGATCAAAGGCTGATCAACTGTTTTATCTTTGCTTTGTATGGGAAATCTGTGTCAAAAAAGAACTAAGTTGAGCAAAAAGTAATTCCAGCTCCCCGCTCCTTACTTACATTTCTGGTGGCACCTGCATATGGTGGCTGTGCTGAACCTCAGACATAGAAAGGGGTGTAGAATGAACCCCCATCACAGCCAAGGGTGACTGGATAACAAGTGTGAGGTAGCGAGGGAGAGGTGGAGAAAATAACCTCAATTTACACTCATTTTCACTTTTCTTTGGCAAATGTTGCAACATATTGGGTTTTGCTGTGGCAGAGCCTGCTTTCTGTCCAGCGTGTGTGTATGTGTGTTTGTGTGTGGCATGTGTGGACAATGGGCAGACTCTCCTGGTCTCCTAGTTGTCCTAACCCCCCGTGGCGAGGCTGAATAACACACCTCATCCTGGGCTTCTTTTCTCTCGCTCACTCATTTTCACACTCCCCTTTTCTCCACTTCCAAAAGGCTGAGACAAAAGCAGGCCTGTGTTATTACCATTTGTTTGTGTGTGTGTGCATGTATGTATGTGTGTGTATGTAGAGGTCCTGTCTTGCTCCTTCAGGAAATGGTGCATCAATGGGCATTATGTAGATGTCTGAATAGCTGCCACCCAGGGTCTGTCTGTATATCTGGGTCTCCATAATTCTGTCTGTGTCTGTCTGTCTCTTAACAACTAAGGATTTTAACAAACAAACTGGCAATTATCATAACTGAAAGATCTATATATTGTTGTTCTTGTTATTATGTGGTTTAAAGGAGCACTGCGTGATTTTCAAATGAATTTTCCCTGATAGTTCTTTCTTTTGCTCTACAACCAATATGTATCTTTATCAAGTAAATGAAATGCTTCATTTACTAGATAAAGATTAATTTCTTCATTAAGAGTAAACTTCAAAAGCCCTCACATACAGTACCACATGTTCCCTCTCGTTTTCTGTCTTTGCTGTTGTGTCTTTTGTCTCTTTTTTTTGGCGTAATTGTTTCTCCCGTTGCGCTTGCCAGTAAAGTATAATGATGATGGTCCATATTTAACTCCCTAGCCAGCCAACACTGCACTGAACACACAAGGGACTATTGTAAACAGCAGCGTCTGCCTCTGAGGACAAAGCTTCTCTTCTTGTGGGGCAAGTAAACTGGTCTTGTGGAGAACATAGGGCCTTTATCACAGGACCTGCAATATGCTGAATACAAGATTATTCTAAATCTACTAAAATATTTTATTCTTGATTTACTGTGAATGTACTTTTTTTCTTACATATTCAGGAAAAATCCAATTTTTTTTAAATAAAGCTATCCTTTGTTGACTCAAAAAAATTGCTGGTACTTTAACAAGAATGCCAGTGATCAAAGCCAACCCATGATCTACACATCTGTGCGTCCGTCTGTCTTTCTATCACCTTACTTCATAGATCTTATATTTATATGCAGTCATTACATGTGATTACTTGCCAATAAAAGGCAAATCATCATGGAATCTTTGATCTAAATTTGCCTCTGCATGCTGCTATTAATCCTTCACTTCCACCAATCTCACCAATCTTGATCCCCGTCTTCCAGTGCCATTTTATGTCCATTTCAATTTTTCACAGGACTTTGTGATGAACTACGATATTAAACCAGGTAGAATGCTCATTTTCTACTCATCAACAGGCTCAGCGTGTGAGTGTGAGTTTCCTGCGGAGTGGTAGAAGGAAACGGATCGCTGAGCCTCCCTAAGGTCCTGCAGAGTGATTAGGCTTTAGATAGGAGATCATCAATTCATACTAGGATCCATACCCACTGCAATGATGGGGGAGTGTGTGTGTGTGTGTGTGTGTATGTGTATGTACAGTACATGTGTGTGTATGTGTGTGTGGGTGGAGTGTGTGGGAGATAGTCAATTAAAATGTAAGGCAGGCTAAAGAGAGTGCTGACCTTTCCAGCAGTTTTAAACCTGACCGTGAAAGGGTTATAAGGCAGTCTAAATGGAAACAGACACACACAAACACACACATAGAAATGCAGACTATCCCTACACCACATGCCCTATGGATTGAAATTAATTAAACTTCTAGGTGATATAGCGGAGGCTGATTGGAAGCTAATGTCCTTCCGACTGTTTACCTGCCCAGAGCTGAAACAACACACACCATATCTAATGGCCTGAGGAGAAGGAGGAAGAGAGGGCGGCCATACATGCACACACACACACACACACACACACACACACACACACATACACACACCTACACACACCTACACACACAACCAATCTCCCACACACTACTGGGCAATTAAAGGCCTATTTCCTTAGCTGATATTGTGGATCTTGTAACAGCTTGCTAATTCTGTGTGAGGGAGTGACAGAGGAAAAAGCCTGAAGTGCTTGAGTGTAAGTGCCAGTAGGACTAACTATTTGAAACTGTAATGAACAACTATTGTCCAACATTTTGACAAAGTCCACATTTTGGACTATTAGGTCCTGAAAATAGGGAAAACCATGTAAGTAGACTAAAGAGAAACTGATTCTCCTGTTGCATTGTGATAATTCTGTGTAAGAGGATTACCTGAAGTATTCAATGATGTTCACCAAGAAAATATCTTGCATCAACAGAGAGTGGGATGCACTGTAGTTACAAACAGTGTTAAATTGTATTAAAAATAAGCAAAAAAAACCCCCCCAAAAAACAACCCGTATTGAAGATAAGCTAATATAAGTAGGACAGTTGTGTTAACTGCCGTTTTCGAGGTCAAGAGTGAACTGTGAAGCTCAACAAGCTAATATGTAAAAGAAATAATCACAACAGAATCAAACAAAGTAGCAAACAAAGTGATATACTGATAGGCCATGATCTGGTTGAAGTTGGCAGGGTGTGATGTGTTCAAGTACTGATGTAAAGGTCAGACATCAGAAACTCCAGACTGCCAAAAAAACATTGCATTGGCAAGCTACTTTTTATTGACGGAAAATCAAATCCATGAAAGAAAGACTAAGCAAACACGGACTTCTGAAAAACAAAATTATATAATTGGAAGCTCCTCTAATTAACAATCAGCTGACTGTCATGCAAATGAAGAAGATGCTTTCCACTACACAATAATGCACAACAACACTGTCAGCTATGCAGTGTTTCTAGACTGATCATTTTGCACCAATATTTAGATGTTAAAGAGAAACAAATCCAATGTCAACAAATCATAAACATATATAACCTACAGCTTTGTGAGTGATCACAGCTAATTCTCTGATAGGTCAGCAAGCAAATATGGGAAAGTAAGTACGCCTAAAAAAAAAAAAATGTAATGGAGTTTACTGAACTACTGCTGAAACAATTAGTCAGGTAATCAGAAAATGCGTTGACAAGAATTTTGATCATCAATTGATCTTAAAAGTCGTCAAGCAAGCAAAAATGTCAAACATTTGCTATTTCTTGTGGCTCAAAAGTGAAAACTTTTTATTTTCCTGATATCAGTGATATCTTTTTGTTTTGGACTGTTGCTCCACAAAACAAGCTATTTGAAGCAACATCTTGGGAAATTGTGACATTTTTCACTATTTTCTGATATTTTATAGATGAAGTGATTGATCGATTAATTGTAAAAGCAATCACCAGATTCAATAAAATAACACTGACATTGAACATCATGAACCATAGCCTATATAGTTGAACAGTATCTCATTCTGATTGTTCTTTAAAACAACCCCTGCTGCATTGCTCATCCACGTGATGAATCGGCCATGATGGCGTGTCAGCTCTCCTGATCTCAGGCACCACACCAAATGACATTACCAAGTCCTACAGCAGCCATCTTAAGTGTGCCAACCATTCATGACCATTCAAAAAGTTGATTTGAAAGCACTCTCCGGTCTCTCTAATTCTGCCGAAGAACATTACATTGGGCATAGACAAAAAGCAACAAGATAGCGATAAATAGAGGAACAGAGAGACGAGGGACAGCGATAAAGGGAAGAATAGCAGCAGACAGTGAAGGTGAACGTCCTGTATGGGAGACAATCAGCGCGCAGGTTGGCTGTCCTTTACGACTCTCAGGGCTCATAATAACCCGGCTAAACGTTTATATTAACACAGCATATCAGCCTTGCCATCAGAGCAGTCAATGATAGAGAAAAAAAGCACACATAATTATACCCAGGCCTCGAAATGAACTGTCGTTAGTTTCATACACATACAGAGGAGGGAGGGATGGGAAACGTGAGAAAGAGAGAGAGAGAAGCAAAATCTAATTTACCCCTTCAAATCACATTCATAGGCTGGGACTGTCAGGTACCTCCTGAGAGTAAAAGATGACAGAGAGAGGGAGGGAGAGAGAGAGAGAGACTTAGGAGGCTGAAAAGGTCAAGGGACCTCAGCTTAGAGGAGATAGCCAAATATTATGTTAATATGGACTCCATTTTACATACAGAGCTAATCAGTGTGGCCCAGAATTAAAGGGGCAGATAATTAATTCTAGAGTAAGGGGTTATCCTGGCCGCCTATTGTCTTGGCAGGAAAGAGGAGGGAAAAGAGCGAGGGAGGACAGGGGAAGGGAGAGGAGTCCCTCAGCCTGTGTTGAACATGTAGTGATAAGGGACGAGCCTGGACATGGAGGGAAGCGACAGAAGTGACAGAAAAGAACAGAGGAAGATTTGAAAGGAGGAAAGTGCAAAAGTATGTTGGATGGAAGACACACACAAAGGCAAATCATAAAAAAAAGGTCTCAGTGTGGGAATGATGTCTGCAAGGGTGATTTTTTTTTTTACACTTTCTTCTCATCTGCTCTCTCATTTCTATCAGTGGTAAAAAGAAACAAGGTGTGGTGATATGGTGCGGGATGAACTGGCTGGTTTGGGCAGGTTGGGTGACCATCAATGCATCCAAAGGTGTGATAATAGTGTTTGATAAGTGCACTTGATATATATCCTGTCAGCAGCACTGGGAAGTATGGGGTAAAGGTGTTGGACTTGGAGGTTATCTGTCTTAACAGATAATCTAAGTCAGTGAATCATACTGAGCCTTTAAATCTAATTTTCTCTTACAAAAAGTGAAAATAAATGACAGAGGGGTGAGATCATTTGATTTGTCTCCGATCCAGTTTCACTTGATTACTTCTCTTGTTTCAGGATTGTGTTTCTTGTTTTCAAGAAATGGGCACTCCATTGGACAGATGAGTTTATCTCATCATATTTGAAGACCCTGTCTCCTAAAAGTTATGTTTAGTTACAATTAAAGTGCATTAGCAAATACATTTTAGAAGAAACATATTGCCACCAGGATTCTGTTTTTTTTTTATAAAGGTAATGCATAAACACTTGTAATAAATGTGTCTCTAAAATATTCACAACCAACGCAAAACATTCAGACTGAACGCATCTAAGAAATGTTCACTACTAACATATTTCATTTCATTTGTTTTCCTAAAATATCCACTCAACTAAAGCACAAGCAACTTTTAAGCGTCATGCTTAGGCACTTGAACGCACTTGGTTTAAGTTCAGGAAAGATCATGGTCTTAAATATTGAAAAAGCACAGCGGGACACAGGATGCAAACTCCTCTCTCGTAACAAAATCCTAAAAACTGAACCATCCACACCACCTTACTCCGTTTGACTTGTGCACTATAAGAATGTCACACTTCCTGGATTGGAAAAAAATGCTGCCTGCGATCATAATTCATGCAACAATTAAAATTATCCAGCAAAGAAAATAAATAGGATATGAAATGCATTTTGGAGATAGGGTTGAAGACAGAATGCAGGATAAAATGACATATGTGACATATGGTGTGGATGACCTCAAACCTTAACAAAAGCCCCAAAATCCTAACACCACCCTTGCAATATGCAGTGAGAAATGTTGTTTTTTATGATGTTTTTATGCCTTATGTACTCCAACACAGGCTATATAAAAGTCTATAAAATGAATCCATGCAAAGATGTAAAAATGCATCTTTTTTTTTTATCACAGAGTTTTCCTTGCAGTAAAATGTGGCAAACTGTTACGCAGCTGAAGGCTCAGTCCCTCTTTATTTCTCTGCCTCAAGAAACTAAACTGATTCTCCCTCTCTGTCTCCATCTTTCCATGCTCATGTTTAAACCATAAGGGAGACAGCCTCATTACATTTGACTCTCTCACCTGCCACCACGGAGGCAATATGACATGCAAACACACCACACACGCTCACACTCCTACATACACTCAAACACACACCTGTGCGTGCAATGCTAAATTGTCCAGCGCAACATGACATAATATTACAACTGCACACACAGATATAAAACTACACCACACAGGTGTATAATTACATTAATATGCCATTGCACCTACATATGCACACACAAACAAGATATATGTGCACACACACACACATACAAACACACACATACTACTACACACCAAGCTTAGGTAGAGTATGCCCTGTTTACATGGACTAATGTCTGTTAGCAGGTACTTACTTTGAAGTATCATCCCACCATGCCTGTAGAGCAAGCCCAGATTATGTTGAGGCTGTCACTAAAGGGTATAAACATAGGCCTACACACACACACACACACACACACACATTCATGCACAGCCAAAACCACACACTCACACACATACACACACACACCGAGAGCTTACATTGTATCAGTCTCTCTAAGCAGTCTAAACACATCGTCTAGCTGGCCTCAGAAGGTGTGCATCACTGTTCTGATTTACATACATGAAGTGCAGCAAATGCAGCCTGATGTTTTCACCTTTGCAAAAAAGATTACACCGGCTGGCGCTTTGCAACATGAAACGTTCCAGCTAAAATGTAATTTTCACCCCCATTGTTGGGGGATGAAACCAGGCAAACGACAATAGATGGGATATGACAGGAAAGATACGGCGGAGGGGGAGAGAAATAAAAGGCTGGAAGGAGAGAGGGAAGGAAGGATGAAAGAAGGAAGATCCGAGGCTTTGATACTCCAGCAACAGAATCTCAACAGGGGAGAAAACATACTAGTTGGTAAAATAAGATTATGCAAACCTGACCTGTGGTGGAGAAGAAACAAAAACAAAGAAGATTGCTTCCAAGTTTGATGTGAACCCCCCTCTTCTCTTCCCCTCTGTGTTCCCTTTATTCAAACTTCAACATTTAATACTGTATTTAACACTGTTAATCAATTGACCTCCATTGTGGGCTAATCCTTAACTGTGCCTAATTCATTGAGCTGAAAGTGTCATTCGACTTAGCTCTGTTCACTATCTTTTCAATGACACTTACCCAAATGGGACTAATATGGCCTCAATAGATTCACTTAATTTCCATCTGCTCAATTTGGCAGAGGATAAGTATTAATATGGGGCAAAATAGACTTGATTCAACCTTGTTTCTCTTGTCTTTGAAACTGTCAGCTGGAGATTTGTGTGCATATTAAAAACAAAAGGCATATTGCAGCGCTTGCTTTGCAGCAGAGAAGTTGAAGAGACTAACATAAAAAAATCTGTGGAAAAAGGTTGTGTTTTATTCAAATTTACTGTTTTTAGGATCTTGGAGTGTAAGAAAAGTGAAGTCCAGCAGTTCTAAAGTAGTTCAAACAAGAGAAAATATTTTCAAAAATATTGATTTCCTCTGGTCAGGTCTGGAGTGTTAGTGTCTTTATGAATTTCAGCCAACGTATTTCATGGAAGCAGTGTTTTGCTGGTTGAATCTGAGCCTCGTTCAATGGTAATGCAATCATCCAAGTTTTACTCCATTTTCTGTCTCTTCTAGCTGAAAGACCCGAGCGTACAGCTCAGACAGGAGCGCATGCATGTAAGAATACTTACAGACGCACAAATACGTGTGCACATACACACATGTATTCATATACTGCAGTAAAGCCTTCCTTTGTCTCACTATCAATCCTTCCTTTCCTGGACTGTCTTATTGAAACATGTTTCTTATCCTGTCAACCTCTACTCCAGAGGGAGGGGAGGTGTTTGCGAGGGAGAGATAGAAAGAGGAAAGAGGAGAGGAGCGAGGGAACAGAGAAGAAGAAAGAGAGGAAGAGGAAAAGAGAGAGAAAAGAAAAGAGAGGTGAGAAAGAAGGAAACATACAGGCACGTAGGGGGGAGGGGGTGGACAGAAAAAGCAGAGAGATAAAGAATAAAGAAGGAGAAAGAGCGATAGGCAGTCATGCAGCTGATATCCTGGTGTCATTATCATCAGAGCCAGGAGAAACCACCTATATGAATCCTGACATCTGATTTTATGGTTACTCTGGAATCTAATGAACATAATACAGTTCTACTGTGGCACTGAACATAACGCGATACTTTTACTTGCTCTCACCCTTTCTGGGAGTCAAATTGACATAATTAAATCTCAATAACTGCAAATGATGGACAGATAGAACAACATTTTTGCCTGCTGAACCAGTCTGAAGATCATTTGTGCTTTTGGAATTATCATGCTATCATTAGTGTGTGAGCTTGATGTCATTAGGATGGTATGCTAGCAGTTTAAACAATACACTATAGTGTATATTGTTGTTTGTCAGGAGAATATTATCTGCAATTTGCTTTCGTATTGCATATCTCTTCATCTCAACGAGGTACTGGTGGTTCATTGGTCCTGATGAATCAGGACTGGACAAACATGCACTCGGAAACATAGCTTTGGTTGTTGGCAATAACAAAGTTCTGTCCCAAATGAACTCCAGCTATGTAATTGCAAGGGATTTTTTGTTGTTATTGAGAAGCGTTTTTGTACAATTATTCCCATTTCCACTGTCAGATATATAAGCCATTGGAAGGGGGCAGACTGTGCGATGGTTATCATAACTCAGAAATGCATTAAAAAATAACTGCACTGCGGCTGTCAAAGACAATTGCATTTACACACACGCACACATTCACACATGGGCGAGCACTTAGGTGCACATACGCACAGATGCAAATGCGCTCAGGCAAACGTGCGCACACATTTAAGTGCACACACACGTGGAGAGAAGGTGTTCCCACAGATAGTGGAGTCGATGTTCTTAATCCGAAGCAGACCCCATCTGTCTCCCATTATAAAGACTCTGCCTTAGCCCCAAGAATGTCTACATTTCATAAATATTATCTGGGCCTGGCAAAGCCGGCCGGACAAAAGCCAGAGCGCAGAGCATTTCTCAGGGCTGCATCAGAGCATAATTAGCAATCATAACATCATCCCTGCATGCCATACTGCCTTATTTTCTGGAAGCCACTTAATTGCCTTGAGGTACAAAAGAAAAA
>NTHP01000160.1:427592-459271 GCA_003416845.1 Oplegnathus fasciatus
TTTTTTTTTTTTTTTCCACTCAAGCAAGCAGACTACATTGATACGGCGTCATGATATCCTAAAACATTCCGCTGGCTGATATGGAATTTCTCCCAGACTGCCTTGCAACAGATCCAGACAGCTAAAACACCAACCGGGGACACATTTTTCCATTTCTCTCCTCTGTCTCCTCTCCTCCTCTCCACCTACTCCTCCTCCATTGACATTCAGCGGAGGTAAATATTTAACAGCATGCTATTGAGTGCCGTGTGCAGTGTGGCACAGGCCGGGCTGCGGTAGAGATATGTATATAGACAAGACTGTTTTATTAAGAGTCGCTGCAGACATATTAAGGTAAAGTATGCCTGACACCTAGGGAGGAAATTGCCAGTATATGACACTATTCCTCAATACTGTGGCAGCTCGCCTCAGTGCAATTTTGCACAAGGCGAGTGACAGAGAATGACATGCAGAGAGGGAGGGAGAGGGAATGAGAGAGAGATGAAATAGTGAGAAAGTGTGCAGGGTGGTTCGAGACCTGAGGGGTGTGTCTCCAAGTGTGTGCATAGATGTGTGTGTGTGTGAGTGTGTGTAATGTAGGTGGCATGGCGGGGTGACATGCAGAGTTTGTAATTGCCTTACCCCATGTGAAGGATTGGCCCAGAGATAGTGCTGTTTACCTGTGGCCCGCTATGTTTGCTGTTTGTGGGTGTGATGGAGGGAGAGGGACTGCACTGAATGATTAAGTTGTAGGCTGATGTGTGTAAGTTGTGGGCAAACACACACAGGTGTATAGACAGACAGACAAAGGTACAGAATAATGTCCACACATGGATAGAGACAAAACTCGTGAGGACCTCCAGTTGACGGCGTTTACGACTCTTGTCAACTCTCGAATTTTAGAAATACTGAGATTGTGTTATTTATTTATTTAATGTTTTAATTATGTTTTCATTTATTGCAGCAATATGCATTTTAGTTTGGCGGTGTGGCTCTGCTCATGTGGCGCCTGAGCAAGCTTGACTTTGGCTGTCCCTGAGCTCACAAACCCCCCTGGCAGAGCCTGAGATACATAACATTTGATGAACATCAACACGTATAAAGTTCACGTACAACTAAGTGCTAATACATGAGGAAGCTGGGGAGGTTTCCATTTTTGAGAGAAGGCAGCAGTGTAGCAGTGAGGATACAGACCTCAGGCTTTTTGTATGCAGACTGAATGAGCGCCAAATGTTTATACAGTATGCACAATCTATTGTGAGAGGTCGTTGACATACATGATGGTGGATGGAACAAGTGACTTAAAATGACTTTTGTGCCTGCCTGAACTACCACGAGGCTCCATCTTGTCCCCCTACATTATGGTCTAATGTTGTTTCAAAGCTTTCTCTACACTTCAAGGTGTGTAATTGTGATGGAGAATAGAAATTCTATTTATTTTGATTCAATTTATTTACAGTCTTTTCTCCCCCAAACAATCACATTTTAAGATATTTAATATTTAATTAAAAAATATTAGAATCAGCCTTAAAAAAGAACACGTGTGTAATCATAGAATGTAAGAATGTAAACTCCTCGTCGTTAAATAAATTCCCAGAAATATGACTGATGACATGACCTGAGTGTTCTCAATGGTAGCTACAGCCATGCCTAAACTTAACCTAAACGTAATCCAAAATGAAACCTTAACGCTCAAACCAAGTTCTGATGCTTAACTAACCAAAACAATTTCAATGCCAAATACGACCCACAACACTTAACCCAAGCCTAAACAATGAAATATCCCTTTTCACTTGTGAGGCTCAGAGAGGCCATTCCCTGTCTCTCTCTCTCTCACTCACTCACTCACACACACATTCAAGAAGTAACTTGCATTATGCCAATCCAATTTTATTTCAAGACTGTTTTAAGCGTAATAGTCAAACAATTCCTAAATCAAAATGGAAACTGTCTTTTCAGTTCAGTGGAAAAGCTGCTCTGCAACACATTCTTGCTTTGTACAAAGGTGATTTTCATTCCAAAACACCAAACATTAATTTTAGCAGGTTACCACACATCATAAGTATGTCCAAGAAAATGGCTCAGAAATAGATATTGCTCTGAGTGTTGGTGTAAACTTGTGACTCACTGGTGAATCATTCTGCAGTGGAGCAGCTTTTCAAATGGAAGATTTTTTTTTCCACACAGGCCTATTACACAAAAACACACTTTCTTAAAATCTACACATGCACAAACACAACGATACACACATACAGTGTGTACTCACACACAAACCATCCTACCAAGACTAAAAAAGGCCAATTTCAGTACACAGACACAAAAATACAGTTCCCTTTTTGACATCTAGAGGGCACTGTTGCCTACAGTCTCAGCCACATTGAAACTGCACAGCCTGCACTGTCTGATGGCCTGCAATTCCCCTTGAAAAGACACCAATTCTCACAATTACATTCTAATTAAAAAGAACAACCTAATTAACCTAGGGAATGTATTCCATAATTCGGTAATATTAACATGATCATCCTTGTGCTTGTAAATGATTGGTGATAAAAGCAACAGCAGAAATTAATGCCACTTACTAATTAAAATGGGGAGATAAACATGGGCTTATGAAAATGGGGGAATTGGGAGAGACTTTATAGTTTTAAGTAGTTTTATTATTACCGTGTCAAATATGAATTTGAGTCATCATATTTTCTTTGAAGACTCAAAGCTGTGATTAGGATGAGCGGAGCATCACACAGCATGCTTTGCTCCCTGCCAACTCCCCAAAGAGACAGATACTCAAGTGCTGCACTATATCTTAAACATGCAGAACAAGAGCCTAGCTGAAAGTGATACACCAGATCAAATTGCTATCATAAATTCTTCATAATTCAATAAAAACACGGCACAGACTTTGTGTAACTAATACATTTCCACTGTCTTCTTTTAGTATTCCGAGACACGCTGTTGTGCGGTGGAATGGCAGCACTTGACTGCTCCTGACTTGTGATTCGTAAATTGAACCAAAGGACAAAGAGGTGAAGCGACGATGAGGTGGAGAGACACAAGGAGAGAATGAAAGCGCAGAATAGTAGCACACTTCTGTGGCTCATCATCACCACCTATTCCCGCTTGGCAATATATCTGTCAAAGCCCTCATCACCATCACAAGGTAGAGTTCCACTGATAATGACCCATTTAAAGTAAATAGCTCTGATCATCAGCATAGTAACCATTATCATAGATATATAGCCAAGCATGTGACTACTGAGGTGTCACCAGCATACTGAATGTTTGTAATATGCATATGTGTGTATGGAGAGAGTGTGTGTGCCCCTAAACATCCATTTAGGCAGCATTTAATAGTATATAGCTATAGCTTCTGACTTGGTATTGATAAACTGAAACTTTCCTAAGGAAATAGTCAGTGCTACTATTCAGATACAGATTTCTGTTATTATAAAACAAGTGCGATGCATCAGTTTAAATGATTGATTCAAATTCATGAATATAAATATTTAAATTGCTTTGTGGTTCATTGCCAAAAATCTTGCTGAAGGTGACTGAGACCATGAAATATTAAGAACACTACACATGAAAAATTGCATATTGAAACACCTAATTGATTCAAACAACAGAAGAATCAGGCAGACATATTCAAAATCCCTCTGTGAAGTTCATGTTCAAGTTTGACTTGCAGCAGCAAAGAAATACACATAATTCTAGAGTAGGTTTTTGCATTGCTGCATATTTTAATGATTATGCTTCCTTCTTAAACTACCCAACTCATGTGGACATATCAGCAAATTTGGACTGATGAAGTTCTAATGTGTATGTGTTATTTTCGTACTAGTCTTTCATTTTAATGTGTTTTTAGTTTCGCCAATGAAGTGTAATCAGGAAAAGGCAAGTGCTGAGTCTGCTTTTATATATCTATATCATTCAATGTCAATTTACACATACCAGATTTAAGTAATAAAATTACACATATGTCCATATGAAGATATACATGAATGTAAGTGTTGTGCATTAGCATAATTTCATACATATTGCATGCTTAAGTATTGCATCTTTTAGTGCTGGTCACATTCAATTGAGAGACAGCATAAAGTAGAGCATTTGTTTTGATAAATTATTCTGTTGCAACACCACCAGAGAGCTGTTTCAAATGTGTATTAGCCGAATGTAATGTCCAGGAATTAGCTGGAACATGTGTTGGATGATGTGTGGAGTGTGCATATTTCCCCGTCCTTCATTAGAAATGTAATAAATTATGCCAATGTAGCATTCCAATGATTACTATTTAATAAAGCAGCATAATTAAAATGCAGACTTTAAAGATGTGCTTTGTATTGACATGTGTATACGATGTACATCTGCAGAATCACACAGTCATGCACACACGCGGACACATACTCACACACAGGGAGACGGTGCAGGCGGTGTGTGGCACAGCCTGAGGCTATCTGTCTACCGTAGTGACTCTTCACGCCCTCCTACTTCCGTCAGAACGTCAGTCACAATAAAGCTGTTTTTTAAAATATGTCTCTGGACAAAAAAAATGTCAGGGACTCGTTTCATGTGGCTCCTCAACTGAGGAGACCTCTAGTTTGTTTTAATGACTCAGGGTCCGAAGGTGAGAATATATGTCCCCTTGTCCACGGCCAAAGAAGTTACAAAAAACCCTGTTCTATAAAACTCATATGATAACACACTTTAAAAATATCTGCAATCAGAGGGAATGTCAGAACTGTTTGTGCTGCAGTTTTGACCGCATATAGCATGCTCGCTAATATGTGGTAAATAATAAATGGATTTTTATGTTTGATTCTATCCAACACTATACTATCATGACCCTGCAGATTACCAATGTTCATCTGCCTTTAATTACAGTTACTGTACGTGAAATTGCAGGGACTGCATGTGGGCCTGCAGGCGGTTGGAAAAGGTTTTCTTTCTCTCTCTCTCTCACAGACACACACATACACACACATAATACACTGTACACCAGCGCGTACATGTGTAAAACTGCATGAATCACACACCAACATGGGCGTTATCCTTTCTTTATTCAGGCCAGTATCTCCACCAGGACCAAGTTTCTTATAAAGCTCACATAATGTTATAACTTTAAGATGCAAGTCCCAGGTAGCTTTATTATTAATGTACAAAATTATCAGACTATAACTTTGCATTGCTGTGCATATTCTCTTCATTACGCTTGTTCCTTCAAGCATTCAGTCTGTACAGTCTTTCTGAGGTTTGGATAATGAAGATTTACTGTATATTATGCAGATAGGGACCCACTTTCCTTCAAAACAGCCAATATAAACTTGCTTTAACTCATTCTGTGTCAGGGTACACTCAGAAAATTAATGTAATAAAAACACACATACGTCCTTATAAAGGTTAATGAATATAAATATAAACAGTGGGACATCGGCATAATTTCATGTATATTGCGAATGGGGCTCAGGTAGTTTGTCTGGCCTGCGCTGGCAGCAGCGAGTGCTGGAGAGGAGGTAGTTAGGGCCTGGTGCTCTGCCAAGCCAAACTCCTGAAGCATGCAGAGGGCTAATGCTCTGCCTCTGATGTGTGGCACTGAAAAACCACAGGACTGCTCGCAGGGTCCACTAAAACTCCATCACTCACTCACACCCCGGCAGAGACGGAGAGATGGAGCGAGAGCGCGGCGCACCGAGGGAGGAGGCAGGGGAAGGGAGAGATAGAGGTGAAGAGAGAGAAAGAGGAAAAAGGTGGTAGGGGGGGGTACAGTCACAGTGTTACAACCGCATGATTGAGGAATGGCTGCATATGAGGAGAAAAAAGGGGAAAGCAAGGCAGAAAAATAGAGTGACTGTATAGTCAAGGTGTCTTAATGCATATTCCATTCATCTTTTCTCCTCTAAAATTTCTCATTCCTCAGTGGCGTGGGTAAATCAGATAGCCTGTATCAGATGGAAACCAATGGGAGATTCTGGAGTAGATCAAAGGTGTGGCTGTGGTTTAGATAAGTCTACCCGCCATCCAGACACAGTTCATCTGTCTTAAATGGCTGCTCATTTCTCTTGTCAGATAGGGGAAAGGCTATATATAGCTGTGATTAAGATGTCTGGAGCAACTCTCTCAGTCTTTAGTCAATAGGAGACTAAGGCCTCTGCTGACATTGTAACAGTGCCTATTAAGGGTATTTGTTTTAAATTAGCGGTTGTTTCACTCTTATAAGAGTGCATGTTTTTGACACAGTGATATCGCTGTGGTATAACAACGTCATTATATGGCACACATCCACCTAGTTGATCTCATGAAAGCACAAATACTGGCTGGCTGAGGTACCCATAGTGATTTCACTGTTTGCTTTCTAACAAAAAAGGAGCCAAGACAAGTAAAACTTCTGACACTTTTGCAAAGTGCTGCAAAGCAACTCAGATATGTTGTTATGTGTTTTGTGTTGAAAAACTTTGTTAAGGTGTGCTTGCAATTACAGAAAGCAGAAGTCATAAATGATCCTGGCTAAATGTCAGTGGTTATCACAAACTGTTCATTCACTCGTGGCTTGGGATCGAGGTTTGTGTTTTTAAAAGATTAACATGCTCTTCTCACTTAAAATATCACTTTACAGGAAATGACAAGTGTGACAATGATGGATGTGGATTTCTCTGCTGAATCTTCTTCATGAAATTCCTGTGGTTTATTTATTGTGCCATACATACAGTAGCAGAAGGGATTTAATAGACATCGTATATTTCACCTACTTTATATTTTGTAAAATTTGCAGCAAATCTTATAGTGCATAAGACACATGATTTTCACCTGGTTAATTAACAGTCTATTCTGTGTATATACAAATAAAGTTTATTATATCTTAGGAACCACTTTCAGACACACACATTATGACTGGGCAGAATCCAAAAAGTCCAAAAGATACTATATTTTCAGTTGGCCTCTTTAGTGGCCTTCTGGATTATGGGGCACCAAACATAGCGGCTGAGGAAACCCTTGCCTTTCCCTGCTCAGTATCAGTTTGTGAAGCCCACATAGTGTTCTTGCAATCTCCGAGGCCCCTTCACCAGTTTAATAGGGCACAAATAGGACTACACACTACAGGCATGGAGTCTCTTGCTACTGCTGCATGATGTCACTGGCAAACACTCAATGTGGGGAACACACGGCCAAACAGCGAAACAATTTGTTTAATCATAAAGTGCATTTACATAAGGCAACGGCTGCATAAATGAATGCATAATTGAACAGGTTAATGCATAATGTAGTGCTCCCCCGGGACAATAAATAAAGTGCCTTTTGAAAACGTGTGAGACAGAAAAAGATAGAGAGCGTGAGAGAGAGAGAGGGGGAGAGAGACAACACTACCCGCCAAGCGTCAGACAAAACATGAAACGCGTTCAACGAGACAATGCCAAGGCCACCGAGGTAGAGAGAGGAAGAGAGAAAGAAAGAAAGGAATATGGCAGGAAATAAATAAATAAAAAGGTGAAGTCTTGCTAAGAGGATTTCAGGACATGCTTCGTTTCTTTCCATAATCTGTCTATTAGCACCAAAGTATTTCCAGCTCTCATAACCATGGCAGGGACACTATTAGTGACAAGCTCACACACCAATACAACTTAACACTGCCTCCTGGGAATTCATCCTTCACTCTCTGTTTGTCCTCTCCGTTTCTCCCCCCTCTCGTTTCCTATTTCTCTCTCTTTCCTTGGCTACCACTGCTTATAACCATTTTTCTTTCTTTTGCAGGCTTTCTTTCCTCCCTTCTCTTCCATCCTCTTTATACACGCTCCCTCTCATTCTCAAAGCCCAACGCGGTTTACTTTGTTGAGACACAGTTGGCTTGTCAAGCAAGCCCCGGATATTAATAAGTGTACAATTTCTATTCAAGAACAGAGTAGGAGGCCATCAAATGATCAACACACAGGCATGATTTTAGCTCTGCTACACTGTCATGCTACATTGCAGTTTCTCCCTTGGCGAGGAAGAAAAACTAAAAGAAACATGACAGGATTTGTAAATGAAAATCACGGTTTCTGTGAAGGTCAGAAGGAGAATTTAGCTATTTCTCTACTCACTCTAAGGTTCTGATGGCTTTGATCTGTTAAAACATAAAGTATGCATACATTGCACAGTAAAACAGGAGTCAGTTGTGTTTTATTCTGCTTAAAATCTTATGTCAGTCATAAGGGTTGAAACTAAATGTGTTGCATTGTTTAATCACTGCTGTGCTGAACTTCAAACACTAGTCGACCACAGATGCAGCCATTGTACAAATCCTCCTTTTCACTTGCTCACTGTGCTGTTGTTTGAGAATTGTTTGGAGAATCTCGCAGTACTTACATGGCATGACAAATAGTCAGTGTAACGTCTTGAAACTATTACATTTTACACAAAAGCACCAACTTAAGAAACTGTTACTGAACACGATACCAAATGGAAGACTGTTAGCATTACAAAAGTAACACATGACAACATCCCCTGGCTTAGTACGTTAAGCTAACCTGTACGTCATTGCTAAAAAACAGCTAGTTTTGTTCTTTGTTCACTGAGGTACAGCTGATCAACATTTTTTGACATGAAAATGACATAAAAACCTGACGTGGTGATATTTTTTGACATAGGGTTGCATTTATGTCATGTTCCAACTAGAGGCCGACATTTTTTCGGGAATCTTGTGGGTCACGTGATTCCTGTGGGATTCACGTGGGATGGGAGTCAATTTCACTCTTCATCAGGTGACTGGGATGGGACAGGAAAAAAAGTCAACAGGAGTGGGCGGGATGGGAAATCATAATAACAATAGGTCAGTTTTTATATATAAATATGCAGTTCTAACATGAATAAACGCTATTTTGAACATAATTCTAGTCGTTCTGTTGTCTTTTTTTATTCTTTCTTTATTCTCTCCTGTCTGCTCTGGTGGCTGGTTGCTGGTTGGTTGCAGCCACCTGACCAGTACATGACGTGTGTGGACTGTGGATTGACGAAAAGAAAAAACACAACACGGGAACGGAATGGGACGGAAGTCATGCTTCTGGAATTGGGACGAGGAGTGAAAATCCACTCCTGTGTCACCCTCTAGTTCCAACCTGTTTAATGCTTTTGAGGATCCCGCAGTTTGACGCAAGTCTACAGTATGTAACTTTTAAAAGACGAAATGACAGTCTTTCTCTTATAAATGAAAAGTTGAATTTATAAGCAATAAAACTAACCCTTTCTCAACATAATATGCTCAGGGGTTTTGCTTTAGACAGATGACTTTATGACTCTTCTGTATTTGTGACACTGTTACACTACATTTAACCACTTAGTACCATTATGCCATAACTGTCACTTGTGGCTACAGTGGCTCTTATTCAGCAAAAGTCACATAGCTTCGCTTTAATGTTTCACGTTACCTAAGCTGAAGTAGCAAGAGTCACCAGACTGAAGCAGAAACTTGCATGATAATATGATGACTCTGCAGTTCTCTCCAACTATGAAAAGCAATTTGACAATAAAAAAACATAAAATATAAATAATCTGTGTTCAATAACCTATATTCTAGATATTGTAAACATTGTATGTAGCTTATACCTACAGTATACAGTACATTATTATGTACATGCAAGCATGTTCCGTGGCAAGGATTGAAGTGGCACAGATTTGTAAATGTGCATTTAAAGGAAGACAGATGTACAGCAGGTTGCCGATCACAAAAGACGTCCTCACTATAAAAATCTCTCTGTAAACAATGTTACACTAAACTGATTAGAGGCATTTTTTGACCGTCAGTCTACTGAACTGATTATCAGTGATACCTGAAGACAGAAAAAAGACTTCCTGACCGGCTTAAAAGGAATCCCAGTCCGTCTCCCTCTGCATAGCTCCCACATCTACATCCTTTAAAACCCTGATAAATTCAACAACTAGAAAAAAGCCCAAAACAAAACAAACCGGCTGCATTCATTAAAGTCGCTGTTATGTGCATCTCAGAATATACTCAGATACCTGTCAATGTCTATTTCCGTCGCGTTGGTCCACAACGCAAACATTGCATGTGTGTACGTGTGTACGTGGCTGTCAGGTGAGATTGCAGCATTTACGCTGTGATGTGTCACACCTGATTATGGATACATGTTTCCTTCTTTCTCCCCTGCGCACTGCAAATATGTGTGATGCATGCACGAGTGTGAGCGTGTGACAGGCAGACATCAGCGAGGGTTTGGCGGTTGATGACAGCGCCACGACCTCTGATGACGCCCTCCATTTTGTCACCGCCGACTCGCGCAGATTACCCCCAGCGCCATCTTCTTACTCTGTATGCTAATGAAACAGAGAGAGGGAGTAATGAGAAAAGAGTGACAGATAAAAAAAAAGAGAGAGAGAGAAAAGAGAAACAGAAGGAAAGGCATAGGAAACAGCACATGGAAAAGAGAGACATGAAACAAAGTGTTTGAATGTGTGTGACAGAGAGGAAAATAAGAGAAAGAGAACAAAAAAAAACAAAGAGAGGAAATGTCTGTGAACATACACAGTTTGAGAGAGATGAATACAGTAGGTAGAACGTGGAAGAGGAAGAAAGGGGAGACTAATGAAGGTCATCAGCAGCCATATTGGGGCTCCCTTGGACAGAAATTTAGGGAGTGAGGTAGGGGAGTATGATGAATATGATTATAGGTGTGTGAGTGTGTGTGACAGTAATGAATTCAGGGTGTGGAATAGAAAAGGGATATAGGTCTCCGAGAGTGTTGAATTTCAAACAGGGACACCGACCGGTCGCCGCTACGCCACTGATCGCTCTGGATGTGTGTGTGTGTTTTCCTTGTGTCCACGCGTAGGTATGTGTGTGTGTGTGTGTGTGTGTGTGTGTGTGTGTGTGTGTGCCTGCGTGGATGGCTTTGTGCCGAGGTAGCGAGTGAGAGATGCCGTCCGGCCTGCTGTAATTTATGTGAAAACTAACAGAGCTGTCCCGAGATGTCATTAGCTAAAAGGCAAATTTCATTATTTCGCTAATATGGAGCATGATGACTCTTTCTGATGTCTCCCTCCCCTTCTCCTCTTCCTCCTTGCTCCCTCCCTTTTCCACCGTATCCACGCCTCCCGCCGCCTTTTTGTCTATTNNCCCCGCCCCCCATCCTCTCCCTCCGTACCCCCATTCAGAGGATCTCCTTATTCAGAGCAGCTTTCCCTTTCAAGGTTGAAGAAAATGGCCATGTGTCTGTGTATGTGTGTGTGGGGAAAGTGAGACTGATTTTCATTTGTGGTCCCGCTGAATGAGGTGATGGTGACTCACCTTCAGCCCACAACCACACACACATACACACACACCTTGCACTCCTTCCTCTTTCCCCTCCCTCCCAGCCTTTGATGTGTGTTTGAGTCGATGGCTAATCAGGTAGCATCAGGCCTAGTCCTCATTTCCCCTTCACACCGGCCCCATTAGGGAGCAGGCTTTCTGGAGCAGGCCGATAAGGACAATATGCTCTTCTTTAGCACTCTCGCTTCCATATATACCCTAAATCTCCCACTACTCTCTCATTCTTTCTTTCTCTCATTCTCCTCTTTTCCCATCTTTCCCCCCGCTAAATCTCCAGTGTCTCCCTCATTCCTCCATCTCTCATTCTCCCTGTCACATGCGTCTCTCACCTTTCACTTTTCTTTCCGTCTCACCACCTTTCCCTAAATGTCCCATTACTCTCTTCCTCCTCTTCTCTCTCTTCTTTTCCCATCTTAACCTCTCTACTCTCTAAATCACACACTGCACCTCCTTCGCTTCATTCCTTTGTCGGTCTCCCTCTGCATCCATCTCTCACTCAGCTTTTTTCCCCTTCATTCCCAAACTTATTCCCCAAATCCCCAGCAACGTTCTTTCAGTCTCTTCCCCCATGCATCCCTCTTTCACTACTTCCTTTCCTCTTTCCCTATAGTCTTCACCCCTTTTCCTCTCCCTCAAATTGTCTCCTAATCTCTTTTTCCCTCTAGGTTTTCTACAGTCTTAAACTGTACCATTTTTCCTCCATTTCCTCATACCTCTTCCTGTACTCCTTGAGGGAATACACCAACGTTTTTGAGGAATTGATGGTCAGCTGAACCATTAAGAGATGGGAACAAAAACGCAAA
This sequence comes from Oplegnathus fasciatus, assembly GCA_003416845.1. NCBI lineage: Eukaryota > Metazoa > Chordata > Actinopteri > Centrarchiformes > Oplegnathidae > Oplegnathus > Oplegnathus fasciatus. The sequence continues at coordinate 439,668 of NTHP01000160.1, forward strand.
AGTCTGTCATATGTCCCGTTTGCTACCACACTCCATGTTTGAGAATTAAAATACATGTTTATGGTGGAAAGCAGTACCTTTATCCTGAGTTAGGCAATATTATATTGTATATATTGTATTCATGGTTTATTTTCAAAACTATTATAAATAGTTATATAATATATACTGTATATATACAGTAATGTATACTGTATATATACAGTATAATGGGAAAGCTTCCTGGCTATCTGAGTATCTGATACAAATAATATATTGTAGTCCAAATATTGTTCATCTTTATCAGTCACATATGTGCTCGGGAAACGGGGTAGCTTTTTCTTCTTTCCTTTCCCTCTGATTGCAAGGCAATACATTTATGATCCTGTCTATTTATGAGCTAAATGTGCGATTTTAAGACTAATTTCTCCAGGCAATGAGAGTGAATAGAGAGAAAAAAAACACAATTTTCAATTTCCACTCACAGAGCACAGGAACATCTCAAAGTGACAATCAAAAACATTCATTTTATTAAAGGAATGTTTTTTAGAGTTTTCTTTTCACAGCTTTGCTTCTGCTGTTATTTACAAATCAACATCATTTGTTCTTACATTATAGTCAATAAGCTGTACAACTAGATTTGAGTGCTGGTCTGTCTGTATTTATTTATCACTCTGCACAGTCCTTTGAATTGCATTTGTATGAATCTGTGCTCTGCAAACAAACTTTTTAGTGTCAACTGAATGTTCTTATCACTTAACGTGTTTGTTGACCAACTGGCCCAAAATTTTTTGCAGTGTTTTAAATGTCAGCAGGAGAATCTGGGTTCATGCTCCTTTACTGACAACAGTGAATCCCCTCCTGCTCCCGAGTGCTATTTAGCCAACCCTGCAGTCTACCCTTCCTACAGGGATCAGTAGAGTATCACACACCATTAGCTTCCGACTAGCTTATCGCACTGTTCATCTATCAACTCAAGTACTTCTGGGTATTGTAGTCCTTGTTTTTTTATCTGTGAACTCCCTTCCAGGTTTACTTTTGCAGTTCCTTCCTCTTTCCTTTGATGAATTCCCTCAACGCCTTCCCCCACCTCCACTCAGCTCAGCAAAATGACAAAAAGATGCACTGTTGGTTGCCAAATACAGCACTGCACATTGCAACTGTACAAAAAAATCACTAAATTGATAACTAGATACAGAGAAAATTATTATCCTGCAAATTAAGAAGACAGATCCGATCATTCAGCCAGCTAAACAGCCAGAAATACTCACGCAGAAGCATTGTGTTCTCATTTTGCAGCCAATCAGAATTGTACTTGGACTCCAGTACGTGGTGTACCCACATCCCATTATACAGCAAAAGCACTGACAATTACTCCACAGTAACTCTCAAGACTGACTAATACCTACTGTAAAAGAGCCGTACTTCTACCAGTGAGAAAATATCTTTTCACTTATATTTTATTTTTCTTACAATACAGTAATGGGCATGGGAGTCAAATAAGTAGTATTGGTTATGGCCGCTTCAAGTCCTCTGGGATATTTGAGTTTACAGCTGCTTGTGGGGTTTATGTTTGTGGTCTTGTGTTGTTTAATGGAATACACATAAGCATGATTTTGAGAATGCTAAGGGTTCAATTCCCAATAGGGCCACACATGCTGTAAATTATGTAAACTATGGTTGTTCAAACATGTTTAATGAACTGTGCACTTTTATACTAAGTTGGGTTTTATTCTATAGTAGCTGTTGCATGTGCAAGTTTTTATTTATCTGGATAATTTTTCTTTCTAACAGTACTGCATATTGCTTTTGTCAGAGCTTCCTGTAATACATATTACCTGTTTGTATCTTTATAGGATATACTGGATGGACTTGAGAGCGGTTTTCTGTGCAACATTTGAAGCTGCTGGCATGGCAAAGCAAGGTAAAGCAGAATGCCTGAATGAATGACTGAGGTGGAGCCAAAACTGCAAAATGGTTGGAAGTTTCAGTCCATGGAGAGCAGTGCAAACATGATTTTCCTGTCCTTTCAGTGGAGGAGTTAATTTAGAAAATGCTGAAATTAAGCATAATGCACTGTAGGATGTAGAGGCCATATAATTATGTTTATAGATGAAAAATGTGATTTGGCACTGATTCGCTCTTTAATATGTGACTATATTAAATACAAAATGTAGATAGTAAGTGTGTTTGTGGGTTGGGGGTGGGGAATTGAGGGCTTCTGCTGGGACATTTTGTCAGTGTGAAAATGAATCTCTGCCTACAGCCTAAATTCACCTGCACCAACAGAGTGTCAGCATTTTGCTATAGTGTAGCTGTATAGTCTATAAAAAGTAACCACATAACAAAACCCCACCTTTTTAAAAGTGAAACATTGTGTGAATAACTGTCTCCTTTTTCTTGCCATCCCTTTTTTTTTCGCAGTGACCTAACTTTTGGAGGAGACATGCTGCCAGCACTCCTGTCAGTTTTATTTCTTTCTCGCCCTCCGTTGCTGTTCTGTCATTTTCTGTTTGCGCTGTGACAGAACCGCCTCTCCCACTAAAAGTCATTCTTACAGTGGCAGAGTGCTGGGCTGGCCCCAGCTAAAGACTTTTTCACATTACAAAAGGGCTGTTCCAGGTGTTGGATATATAGGTTGTCATGATATGACAAATTAGAAAATGGTGATTTGTATATCTCTCTTACAGCTAGTAGAGAGTCTCGCAAATCATAGAGATGTAATATAACAAATAAACATAAAATGGCTTCTGTAAATAACTTTCCTTGGTGGGTTTATTATCATTGAAAACGTCTTTGCAAGTTGCCCTGGTACAGTCTATTTCCACCCATCTGGTACTCCAAGTTGGTTAAAACAAACAGTAAGAGTCATTTGCAAACACTATTTGTTGCAGAGCTGTTTACGACATGGGCTATGAACGCAAGCTTTTTGTGTGATTATTAGCATGGGTAACCACACATAGACCTACAGGGAAGCCCAGACTGGAGCTGATAACACACACACACACACACACACACACACACACACACACATACATACACACACACACACACACACACACACTCTTCCTGATTTGGCCTATAAAAAGATGTGTGTTTGTGAACAGAGAAAATTTGTCGGTGGTGCAGACACACACCCACACACACACCCACACACACACCCAGCAGTTCCAGTGCTGGGTAAAGCTGTGACGTGCACAACCTAAAACAACAAGAGACACGTAAAGTATCACCATGTCAGACAGCTACAGTACTACGTGAATTCATCGTATCGTATTTCAACAACGCAACATTATTCCATTCTAATTTGTTTTTTTTTTTTAAAAACAGTAACTCGTTATTCTCTTATTTTCTGTTCTTATTTTGTACTAATTAAAAATGCTTCCTAAAATTCCCTATTTTGTACTCTTTAGAGTCAATAGACTGTGCAATCTCTTATTGGCAACCAAATTGCAATATCAAAAAAAGAGATCATCCTTCATCCTTAAAAGAAGGGTTTAAGGAGGCAAAAAGAGGGTTGGTTCCTTCCTTCCTTCCTTCCTTCCTCTTCAGATGAGTGCGTGTGTTTGTGAGGAATTAAGAGATCCTTCTGGCCATCACATGGCTGTCAGCAGGATAGGATATGGGACACAACAGGTCAAAGTTCATCTTTCTTACATCAGTAACCATGGCAGCTCAGCCGGCAGGCCTTCCACTACCCTCTTAAGAGTGTAGGAGTGAGATAAAAAAGAAAACATGCTGCCATTGAGAAGAGAAAATACACACGTACACACACACACACACACCATTTTGGGTGTGTGTATATACACACACACACACACACACATACGTTGGTGCACACTGACACAACCCCTAACATACAAACACGCACACACACACACGCAGTGAGTGAAAAAGGCAAAGGGTTTGTAACAGTCACTCTACAGTGTGAAAAATGAGGCGTCTCACTGAGTGAGGGGAGGTTTGTGGACACTTGGGAGGTGAGAAGAAGAGCGGAAAAAATCTCCTTTAAGAAAGTGAGAGTTCTTGTAAGAGAGTTCCTGTCTCTATCTATCATCTATCAGTGTCTATCACTGTGACAGCTGCTGTGTCAGGCCTTGCCTGTGTTACTGAGTCCAGGTTTCAACCCCAGCTGTGGGTCAGACCCCAGCTCAGGACTAACCAGTCTGGTGCACCAGTGGCTGGTGATAGGGGGAGGTACAGCAGGGCCGGAGGCCAGCAGGACGGCTAAGTGCTTTTCTCAGTACAAAAACAAAACTCAGTTTAAAAAAAAAGGAGAGACACGTAAGTTCTCTTATTTTGTTCTTCTAGGTATTCAGTATATCTTCTTTTTAAGGGTTTTGCCAACCACTCTTTGTTTCTTTCCTCTTTTCGGAAAGCTTCTATGTAATAAAAATGGCTGCTGAGCTTGACTTTGGCTGTGTCCACTCTCCAACTGGAACAGAGCAGGAGGGGTCCAAGGTTAGAGGTCGTGAGGTTATGAGACAAGAGGGATGAAGGATGGTCAGGGGGAGCTAGAACTCCCACTCTGAGGGATCCTCTTTGCTGGCAGCCTTCTCCAGCCTGTGGATGATGTTATTGAGATTGGCTGCTTTCTTCTTGCGCAGATTGTTGTCCCTGGGGTTTCTGGCAGGGCCAGAGGCTGGGATGTTAGTACTAGAGGCAGAGCTACTGGAGGAAGCCTCTGTGAGGCTGAAGAGCCCCAGTCCACCCTGTCCACAGCTGGAGCCTGGCCCGGCTAAGCCTGAGGTGGTGCAGTCTAGCTGGGCAGGGGAGTTATTAGAGCCCCCTGCCTCAGACTCAGCCTCCATGTCGTGGTCTTTGCATGCTCCTCTGTGATCCTCCAGGCCGATGCCTAGTCCCTGGCGTGTCTCCACTGTGCCCTCAGATTCTGTCCCATCACAGCTGTCCCCCTCTCCTGATTTGGACCCGCGGAGGGAAGGGGAGCCCCCCTCACTGCCAGGCCCTACTCCTCCAGCTGCCTGGATCTCCTCTATGAAGAGCTCTCGCCGGATACGTGACCTAGTAAAGACACATGAGCTCAGTCACACTACTCAAACCTTCAAATCAATTTGTCAGATGTGCAGGGTGTTACACTTTACGGATCTCAAAATATTGTGTGAGTGTACAGATATAATAACAATTCTGAGACACTGTCCATTTGTCTAACAATACAAGATATATTATATATAACAGTCAAATGCAAAAACATTCCAGGAAAATTAACTTGCAAATCTACAATAAATTAATTTCAATAGAAGAAACACAATTACAAGCCACAGAAATACAGTTTTTATATGGAAATGGAATTAGATTTACTTGAATGCCCTCAGAAGAACAGCTTGTGATGCAAACACTAGCGGGCAATGTGTCAATATTCAAGTGCGTCCTGACCTGTAATTATGGAACCAGTTGATGACAGTACTGGTCTTCAGGTTGAGCTGGGAGGCCAGCTCCTCAATGGTTTTTGGGGAAGGATAGGGCTTCTGCTGGTAGGCCCTTTTCAGGGCCTCCTTCTCCTCGGGGCCTAACACCACCCTGGGCTTCTTCAGGTGCTGCTGCCCCGGGCTCTGGGAGCCCTGGATGTAATCTGGCCCCACTATGCCCGCGTCCACAGAATGACCATCACTCAAGGAGCTCAGCCGCCTCTTCATGTAAGCTGAACAGTGACACAAAAACAAGAGGGGGAAGTCAGTGCCTCAGAAAATAACATTTATGTAATGAACAAATATGGGGAATATTAATGATGAAATCATATCTGCAGCTGAGTGGTGACCTGGTCGAGAATCTCACATTTTAGTTATTTCTTTACACTCTGTGCTGTAGCTAATAGAGGCTTTGTTGAAAAGTAATCTTCATGTGAAGTAGAACTAGTCCAGTCCAAACAGCTATTATGGATTAGCTAACTGAACCAGAGATGCAACAATTAGTCGACTACTCAACTAGTCGATCGACAGAAGATTAATCAGCACCAATTGTGATTATCCATTAATTTCTAAACAATTTTTTAAGCAAAAATGGTAAAAAATTCACTTGTTCCAGCTTCTCAAATATGAATATTTGCTTGTTGTCTCCTCTAGGATAGTAAATTGAATATCTGTTTGGGACTGTTGGACAGACTAAACAAGATATTTGAAGGTGTCACCTTGGACTGATGGGCATTTTTCACAATTTTCTGACATTTTATAGACCAAACAATTAATCAATTCATCAAGAAGATAATTGGTAGACTAATTGATAACGAAAATTATCATTTGTTGCAGGCCTAGACTGATCTATATTGTTTATTATTATTTTTAATCAGCATGAAACACACCGTCCTGCACTCAACTTCAGTGCTAAGCAGACTTTACATAATAAAACCTTTTTGAGATTTGGTCAGACGGTCTTGCTCATCAGAAGTCAGTTGCATTGGATGCTGCATGTTTGGCAAATGCATGCCACCAGGAAATGTTATGCGTTACCCATTGTGCATTGGACAACGTTCTAAAAAAATAATCCGGCCATCCTCTTCAACTGCCACTAGGTGGTGCTATCGTCTTTCTCAGGAATTGTAACAATAAAAGCATCTCTTCCATTTTATAGCAAACAAGCAGCACCATTCACTCCGGGCACTAGCAGCTGAAAATGAACAGCTCATGGCAGCTTTGCATGAGGTTGACATTTTCTCAACCCCAATACACGCTGCCAGATATATTAGTGTTGCAGGGGAAAACCCCTCAGAGCAAGGTTAGACCACTCTGAAAGTTGTGTGCTGCCTCGCAGGCTTGTACCACAAGGGTGAGAGGTCAAATATGGTTACTCTAGACTAGGTCCTTTCCTCTGGGCTCTGCTGTTGGCCAGGACTACTCCCCATTGCTATTTGGATGCATTACTTTGGGGTCAATAATCTAAAACAAAGTTGAATGGAGAGTAGCCCCACCCGTCCAACCCCCCGAACACGCTGGTATAAGGTCAGTTTTGTTTTTTGCCCTTGTGTGTAGTTTGCGATATCAGGAGGGTAAACTGATCCGGGATGCTTGTGCCTACTGGCAGGTTCAAATGTGCGTATTCATCTCTACAGAAAGGGCTTCAAGTGGGCAGTCAGGGGTCACTCTGAGGCAGCTGCGAAGAGGGTGAGGCCTCTCGGCTTTGCTCATTCTTAAACGCATCATGCAAACAGAAGGGAATAAATAATGATGGAGCGATAGAGTGGGCTATGGGCTAACAAATGATAAAAATACGAGCTTATAGACACTGGTGATTATTATGATGATGACGATGATGAAGAGGAGTCCTGATGACTGTGAGTAAGCAGGCCCCCGGCAGTCCCCTAGCTGTCACATCTAATACAGTATGTGATGTCTGCAGTCCTGATTGGTACTGACATCACACCAAGATGACTGTGATCTGCACAACATGCTCTGCTGTCCTGCACAAAGGATATTGTGTGTGCAGATGTGCATGTGTAATTCAAAGGCTGCTGCTTGTGTTTTGTTTTTTTTTGGTGAATGTATTTATAAAATAAATGCATGCTTAAGCAGATAACATGAAGGTTTTTCTGTCAGTCTTTTGTTTATTACCTCTGTAGGCATGCTGCTCTGTATGGAGCGTGCATTTATTTTTCGTCATTGAGCTTTTACTACGCACCTTTCTTCTCCAGGCGTTTCATGTCCATGAGTTTCTCCACACTGTGTGGGTCCTGGAGCCAGAGCTGCATGCGGACGAAAGGCTCTCTGCCCTTCAGGCTGAGCTTGTGCCAGGGTTTGGGCCTGGCCAGCAGGTCTGAGACAGAACCCTGAGTCAGACCCAGGATAGTCTCCCCAAACAGACGCTGGCCTGGTTAGGCAAAGAGAGGGGAAATGAAACGGTCATTTCAGGGAACGGATTCAAAAGCTGAATAATTCATCAATAGGGAGGGTAGAGAGAGAGACAGCGACTAAACCGCACAGACAGCTCCCTCTGTGTTTCTTACCAAGATTATTATCAGTCAGCACCTCCTTAACCTTCTTGGTGATGGCATAAGTATCAAGCTCAGGAGACATTGCGACCATTTCCTGGATGCTGAGACCCGAATGCCCAGGCAGAGGCAACGGGGTGCCGGGCTGAGACTCCCCACCTGAGGGATCCTCAGACAAAGGTTTGAGACTGGAGGACTGTGAAGCGAGTGGATCCCCTGCGAGGCCGTTGACAGACTCCTCAGCTGAACTGAGAGGTGATTCTGGAGCAGGGCTGCAGCTTGCTGATGTCTTGGGAGTACCCTCTGCTCGAGGAGAACAGACAGAGCAAGAAAGATCATACAGGTTAGAAGACATGTTACTATGTAAGAAAACAGAGTTTCATCTCCTCTTCCTGCTGGGTTTGGGAGGGACTTCAGTCAAACTACATCAATTAATTTAATTCCAGTTAAACAAACAGCAAAAGGTGCTTAAGTTTTCAGTTTGAAGCTTTTTTGGCTTCCTCCTCCTATTCCTTCATCTCCCTGTCTGTGTCTGTGTAGTACTGCTGTGCAGCTCAGCAGGCTGGAAGAGAGCAGTCATGAGGAGCTGTCAGTGTACATTAGCTGCTGTTTACACCCCCAGAGAGAAAGAGAGACGTGCACACGCACACGCACACGCACACACACACACACACACACACACACACACACACACAGAGAGCTGCCATCTGGCGCTGCAACACTAACTTGTCTATGACATGACAAACCAGCAGCTTGCTGGCTGACACTGCCACAGCACTGAGGATGGGGGTGGTGGTGGTGGGAGGAGGGGTGGGAGGAGGACGAGGAGGAGGAGGGGGGGAGGGTGGGGTGAGTGACAGACTGACAGTAACAACTAGCCACTAGCTCTAATCAGGCTTTCAGAGTAATACTCTTGCCCAAGGAGCCTGGTTGTGTGAATCCATAGAGTCTATGTGTGGGTGTGTGTACGTGCATGTGATTTGTTTACCTTGGTTCTGAGCTTGCTGGGTGTGTGTGTTTTGCCCCTGGTCTCCATTGAGCCACGGCTGCATGCGGAGGTATGGCTCTCTGCTCCTCTGGTTCAACTTGTTCCACGGTTTGTGTCGAGACAGACTGTCACTCAATATTCCCTGAAACACACAACCGGAGAATGGCTCAGACATGCAACCACTGTAAAGTAGAAAACAGAGTAATAAAAACAGAGCAAGGGTGGAAAAAACACACACACGAGCTCCCCCTCACCTCTTTGGAGTCCTCCTGGTTGTGGTTCTCCTCTATGGCCCTGCGGGTGTCTGTATGCATGTTGCTCCACCACTGCTCTCTCCAGTAACCCACTCCTCCAGAACTTCCAGAGCGGGCCGACCCCTCAGAGCTCCGCCCAAGCCTGAGAGCTCCGTCAGCAGATAAGTCAATCCCTGAAGAAGCCCTGTTCTCTCTCTTCACGCTGGAGCTGAAGTCCAAGATGGGAGACGGGGATGAGGGGGAGGACAAGAGGGAGCTGGGAGGCTTCTTGAGGGAGAGTGCCAGGGGGTTGTAAGGGGGGAGTGGAGCGGTGAGCGGGGAGCTCAGGAGGTCCCTCTGAGATAGTGATGCTGAGGAGGAAGAGGAGGCTTTAAGTATGGGCTCCAGTGCAGCCTGTTGGGCCTCCATCTCTCTGCGAGCTTGCTCTAGGATGGAGCGGATAGCCTCATCTGATCCGCTGCCCCCTCCACCTCCTACTCCGCCTCCACCCCCTCCTTTCAGTCCTGCATACGAGGGTTGAGCATGAGACAAGTCTGTTGAGGGAGGAGAAAAGGGCCATCATGAGAGACGCCGACTAACACTCACAGCCACAATGTATCATCCGCAATGCTTTGAGTCCTCTCCAGATAAAAAAAAACAAAACTACGACTCACCTGCTTTCTGAACCTGCAGCTCTCTTTTGGCCTGCTCCAGAATGGACTTAATAGCCTCATCTGAACCCGCCTCTGGGGTGCGGACGCGGGCAGTAATGTTACCTGGAGGGAGAGGACGAGGGAATGGGAGGAGATGAAAAAACTTGTCAGATTAAAAAGCAGAGAACCAACTACAGAGCAGGTAAAGAGGACAATAAAGGAGCCTATAAGGACATCAAAAAATTACACCATAGCATAGCACAAAGAACAACATTCCCACCACTGAGCTACAAGGCAACTACACTGGAGGGATTGTCATAATTTCTCTGGTCCCTTTGGAGCTCAAACATGCACACGTGCCACAGGGTTCGTACAGTAAATGCTCCCCACAGAATAACAACTACCAATAAAATCCCTAAATACACATGCTGGCTTTTCCTTTGACGCAAGTCACTGGAACTGTGCGGTTACCTTCAAGGCACATGTATATCTGTATGCCTTCCAGCAAATTAATAAACGGCAACTTGCACACGCACACAGGCACACACACACACACCATAGATACAGTTCACCCTGACACAAACATGCCACACAGACAGAACGTGCTACAATCTCTGTGTGTGAAGGGGACAGACCTGTGTGTGAAGCTGTATTGGAGAGGGCTCTCCGCTTCGGAACATCCTGAAACACTCGGCTAAGCTGGGGCTGGCCTGAGCCCTCTGTTAAAAACAATATACCACACACTATGTTACAGCACTTGTGTGTTTTTGTCTTTTACAGCTAGACTATATGGTGCCCAATAACGCTCTGCAAATATATGGAATGTGTGGATACTTCCATCCAATGCACATTATAGTACCATAAATGCATTGATCTTCACCATCTGTGGCCCCAGTAGAAATCAAACCTCTATCTCTAACAGGAATATTAAACTACTACAAAGACAGTAGTGAGGGATGAATCATTTAATAGTACGTATTAAACAGGGGCATAATAACTGCAACCTTATTTTTGGCACTGACTGTGTCTAGGACCAGTGTGGTAGACTTTGCTATATTTTCTTGTACCACTGAGACCACATTCAATCAGAAATGTCCTGATGCGTTAACAAAAGCAGGCCCAGGCTAATCGAATCTACCCGTAGTTAACAGTATCCCTGCCTTCCTCCTAGTTCCCACCGATCAATACTATTGATGTGTGAAAGGTTTCTGTATTGACCACGATAGCTAGGAGAGGCTCTTGGGATCAGTGCGTGACTAGGAACTCACTCAAAACACACAGGTGTGGCACAGGGTGGGAGTTAGGAAAGAGAAAGAAAAATAAAAAGCTAGTCCATATTGACAAGCTAATCAATGGCTCTGTGCAGGGCTGTACACACACACACACACACACACGCAAGACACACACACAGACTCTCACGCACACACAGACACATTAAAGATACACAGACTCACCTCTCTGCCGTCCCTGGATGCTCCGCAGTGCGAGGATGTTCTGCTCATCGGCGAGGAACTGCCTCATCTTGTGGAAGGGCTCCTTCCCTCGGATGGTTAGCTTGTTCCACGGCTTTGGTCTGGCCAGGATCTCACTGACCGAACCCTGGGACAGTCCCAGCACATAGTGGCCAAACACACGCTGGCCAATGTTGTGCTTGATCAGCTGCTCTTTCACCTGCCGGGCAATCTCTGCTGTGTCCATGTCCTCTCCGTCCAAAATACTTCCTGTGGTGGCGTCAGAGTGGCTGGGTGATGGTGATGGGGCGCTGCCAGCGGTGCTGCTCCCATTAACAGGAGCCATGTCTGGGCTGGCTGGAGGTGGCTGGGGGCTGCTGGCTGCCAGAGGGATGGCAGCAGACCCAGAGCCAGGGGTGGAGGTAGGGATGGAACTGAGGGTTGGGGTGAAGGGGGTGAACAGTAGAGCCCCACTGGGGATTCCAGATGACTCCTGCAAGGCTTTGGAGTAGAAGGTCTGGAGCAGCTGCCGCTGGATCAGGGAGTTCAAAGCCATCTTACCACCCACCAGAGGGAACACAGGGGAGTAGAAGTCCTGTCCAATGCCCGTAGGAGTGAAAGGGTGAGTTTCGCCGCTGCTGGTGGTGGTGGCAGTGTTGAGGGGGTCCGTATGAGTGCGAGACAGGGGGAGCTGGGAGGAGGAAGGAAGAGAGGGAGGGGGAGGAGGGGGCGAGGAAGAGAGGTCGCTGGGCATGGTCTCCTCCTTCAGCGTGGACTCTTCTGTCCCTTTTCGCCCGGCTGACCCTACAAGAAAGGTCAAACACACCATGCATTATGGGGGAGTCAACAAAAAAGGGGTTCCAAAAACAGAGAGAAAAAAAATTAACAAAAGTTGAAAGTTATCTTAATCAAGTCTTTTCCAAATTAGTGAACTTTGTTTTCCTTTTTTGCCAACCCCCCCAGACAAAGTGCCCATGCATTTGTGATTTCAACCTTTCTTGTAAGCCACAGCCTGGAAGAAAAAAAAGGACAAACAAAACAATTGACACTGTGCCACTTAGGCAGATTAGCTTGGCCCCGGGCTCAGTCTCTCTCTCTCTCTCTCTCGCAGGCAAAGTGGAAGTAACTGGACAGGGTAAAATGATGTCCTTAGATAGCCAATACACCATGCGAGTCCTCTTCCATGCTGCTGCAGCGTGTTCCTAAACACTGAATTATTCCATTGTAGATGCAGTATCATAGTCTTTAGTTCATGAAAAATACATCCAGGAAAAGAATTGGAGCAATAAAACTCTTTTGAAAAAACAATTTTTATGGCTGAACAGAAAACAGATGCATGTCACCAACAGCAGAGACAGCTCCGCTGACTCTGAGCAAAGGCCTTATTTTACTTCTTGAATAGTTCGACTGATTAAATTTTTACATTCACCAAAACAAATAGAGAAATAAACTATATTTTCTCAGTCTTGTAACTACTAGAATCCATCTTGATGATAAGCGCTGGGAGAAATATCATTCTAATGCATAACCATTGAGACTTAACATGATTGAGTAAGACAGTAAGCTCCCCTTACTGTGAATGTTAATCAATTCAAAGCTATTCAACTATTCAAGCCTAAAGCCATGACATTTCAAACCCATAAACACTGTTGCTGAGGGCAAGACTCCCGATGTACGGGTGATAGTATGGTGTCCTCATTTTTGTGTACCGCAACTTTGTTACTGTTCAGGTTGACCTCCTGCTGGGGTATTCAAAGACACCAGATATGCATTTTCTTCCTCTCCATGAAGTGTGGGACTAAAGCAACAACATTTCTGTACCATGATAAAGTTTTGCATTTCTTTTGTATATTGAAGACCCAATATAGCAAATCATTAAAAAAAAAATTAAGAAATGGTTAAGTATTCTCAGAGAAAAAGAATCTAAAAGCATACATACAGTATGTATGCACTACCCTGCAATCTCTTCACAGCCTTACCTGCAGCTGAGCCCTTCTCTAAGTTCCCATGAATACTGGACTCCACTTTTGTGGGCATTCTTGCGTTTTTGCTGGTCTGAGCGAAGGTTTGGCGAAAACAAGTCTAGCCAGTGTTGATGAACCCAGCCCTGACTATAACCTTACATTTGGGCAGACTTACCGCTGAGTTCAGTGTTGGCAATGCGCAGAGCGGCGCTCTCAGATTGAAGACTACGGTTCCTCTCCAGCAACAGCACCTCCAGAGGTTTGGATGAGTCCTGATGGAGGGGACAGGTGGGACGGAAATTAAAATGAGACTTTTCAAAATAACTTTGCTCCGACCTCACGCTTCAAATGCTCATTTTTACTGACCTAGTTGTACAATTTTGTTTTATCAACAACGTAATTACTGTTACTGCAACATTATGTGTAAGATCTAGTGCTAAAGGACACTTATGTCTGCGGATTGTCACTTTTACCTGCACAGGGTCAGATGTCCCAAACTCCATAGACTTGAGGATACTGAGGAGACAGAGAGAAAAAAAAAAAGTTCCACATGAACCCCCTACAAAAACACATCTACCGGGTATGTTGGCTTTTCTATTTCTGTCTCTTTAAGGACAAAGAAAGGATGGAGGGGCAGGGAGTGACAGAAACAATATAAAGCTACAGATATACCAGCTTCACCTTCATAAGGGCACTCAATTAAGTTACACATCTTAAATGAAGACACGCATCTTGTTTAACATCGTTAAAGACATCAAACGCATGCAATAAATAGATCCGTGCTGGACACACTCACGCACACACACTCCTCTGTGCGTGCTCCTCACCTCAACTCCTTCTTCACCTCCTCATAGTCTGCTTGCTTCTGCAGTTTCTCCTCCAGTTCCTGTAGATTACAAAGAGATGAAACGACATGAAAATGAATGAAATAATAAAAGCAATCCTTTGATCTTTGTGTGTCATGTACTTATTTCACTGACTTAACTCGAGATAAGAGAACAGAGCGAGGAAATATGTGAATGTAGTTACAGGTGTAATCAGAATACACAACAAAGCAGGAAAAAGACAAGAATACAGGAATAGTTTTATTAGAAATTAATAGCTAAAATAGTTGAAAATAACTTAAATCCTTGAAAAAACAAAACACTGCAGCTGTGTGTGCTGTTGGTACCTTGAGAATAGCAGTCTTGCTGCTGAGCTGCTGCTCCAGCTGTGTGATCTGGGAGCTGGTGGTCTCTCGGAGTTTGGTCAGGCTGGCCTGCAGTCTCTGGACGTCCTCCACCAGCTGGGCGGTCTCCCTTTCTTTGGCCCTGAGCTCCGCCTCCAGACTTGAGTGGGATGCCACCTCCGCCGCCTGTTCCTAAAGGCCAAAGAGGACGGCAGTTTAATATAATGAGCAAAATAAAACCTATACGAGTGTTTATAAAACCACCCAAACAAAGTCCTGCTTTCAGATACATTCAATTAATCACTACAGCAATCAGTGTTTCTATGCCAGACAGAAGCAGATCTATGTACTGATCATCGTTTCAAAACGTCTCCTCCTTTAGATCAATAATCAGAGGTAATTCATTAACCAATCACAACCACCCAACACTGAGGGATCAATGAAGCAGATACTTTGGTGTGTTAACTAAGTCTCACCTCTGCTGTCTGTTATACAGGTCCATTAATCGTTAATCAATACGCCTATTGCCAACTTGGCAACCTTTCTTTGGAAATCTGTACAATAGCCAACAAATCAATACATTATTGGTGACTCCAACGCTTGACCTTTAAGATCAGTGACTGCAGTGGTCCATAGATTGAAGCTTTAATTAGCTGATCGCCTCGAGAATAAAAAGGCCAAGCTGATCTTTAGCCTATCAATACCCGTTTGTCAGCCATCCAGTAAATCAGTGCAGCAGTGAAATGTGTTACCGTGTCAGGGTCGGCCTTGGCCGGGCTGCTGAGCTGCTGGGATTGGTTACTCAAGGACAGCTGCTCTCTGAGTGACTCCGCCTCTCTCTGAGCTGCTTCTGCTCGCTGGAAGGACAAGAGGAAATGTTAAAGTCAACTAGTGGTGATTAACACTGTCAAACATGATCAATATGATGGTCAATTCAGTGCTACTGTGTAATGTGCTTTTTTGGTGTACATATGTTCCCTAAACTCGTCTCAATTTAGAGTTTAGAGAGAAGATGTTGGTGGTCAAACAGTAACAATAATTATCTCAACATTTTGCTTCACTGCACACGCTTCAGGCAGGTGGTATTCCAAAAAGGTAGATCAAATTGAAGGAATGAAGTTTTACAATTCACCATCTTCTTCCACCAGCCAACTGTGTGTCTGTGTGGACAAGAAATTCACGCCCTTCCAGCATAAATAAATATATACTACAGAGTGGAGGAGGCCAGAGAGAATGCAAAGTGTGGAACGATGGCCGAGGGTGGATTTTTCCTTAATTGGAAATATCAAATTAGTCCAGAGAATTGAGATGATACCCGATGCCTCGTATTTATGGCCGAACTGCCATGCTCCAGTTGGGAATCATCTGCAACCCTGGCCAACTTGCCATCATTAGGAGTTACAAGGAGCCGATTCCACAGTGCGCCTAATTGCAACCATATTGAGAGCTGTTATTGACTGGGTGGGAGTTGGACTGCTAGTCGCAATAGAAAAATCCTGTTTTCCATTTTCTCCTTATAAAAGCGTATAAAAAGTCTGTGACTGAGCTGGAGGCCATGCTGTCATCCTCTGTAAACCTCAAATCAGAAGTGTGAATAGTGTGTGTGTGTGTGGCATTATAGTCGGAGTGCTAACCTTTAGGCTAATATTAACATTACATGCCTATGCTACCCCTTTAGCCACAAATCATACTCTTGGGCTAATAATGAAAGTTAACAACAATGACATTAACAGATACCACAGGAATATTTACAACACAAGGGCAGAGGGCGTGCTAGGGGGCTTATTTCAGCTGGATGGGTTTAGTAGGTGTGTAATAAACATGTAAAACAAACAGCAGCCCTCACTGTGATAACCAACTGATGATTTGTTACTATAAGACACATTTAATAGATTGTGAACAGATAAAAATATTCGTTTTCTTAAGGATCAGGCTGGTGATGCTCTATGTTTTTGGTATTCTCAATAAATCCCACAAAAAAAAGACACAAACAAATGTTCGTTTGTGTGCGTTCGTCCTTCTCTCAATACTTTCCAACTTTCCCAGCTTCTCTCAGCCCAAAGCCCGTTTGTTCCTAAAGAAGAAGTAAATCTTCTAAAAAAGGGTCAATAATACAGTTTAATTTTTACAAAAAGGCTAAGTAATTTCCTAAAACAGCTGGGCACTGTAGTTTTTAACAAATGTTCAAACAAGAGTAAATTGTGTATTTTTTGGGGGACTATTTTCAGCCACAGATTACTACAGATTTGATGTTCTAGTGAATATTTACAGCAGCAGGATGTTGCATGTGGGATCAACTCAAAATAAACTACAGTGGCCATGCTCATCCTAATGAAAGAACATGTCACCCAGTGTAACTTCGTGGCTCACTGATGTGTTTGTAATAGTTTTTTGTTGTTGACAGGACAAAAAATATAGAACATCACTAGACTGGATTCTTTAAATCAAATTTACTTGCATCAGTAAACACATTATTTTCTCATGCAACAATTTTATTTTGATGATTTCAGTCAAACAACTCAGTTGCCTTCTCTGTATTTTATCAATAAAACTTGTGGAGTCTGGTGTGATGGACAATTTGGACAACGCTGTGTAAAAATGTACAGTCGGGATGTTGAGCGGGTTACCTGATTGGCTCTTTCCAGGTCCGTCATCACCATCTCAATCTCATCGGCCCTGAGAAAGACATTTACTGTTACAACAGAGGACGTGACGGCGCTTTTAAGAGACTCAGAGAAACACAGCACACAAATAAAAACAAGGAATGGATGAATGAATCCCAGGAAGAAAAGTACACTCTGCACACATCACGTGTGTGTGCGATTGTTCAGAGAGAACACATTTAGAGAATGCCAGTGTCGTGTCCATTAAGCTACTGTCTAAATTTCACCTTAATCCATTGATTGTGAACTCCATAACCCAAACAGCTTGTATGTGTGCGTGCATACATGTATTTAAGTGTGTGTGTGTGTGTGTGTGTCTATGTGTGTGGGTGTGCACATGTAAGCCCCTAAACCCAGGCCACACTAAAACAGAGGGATTACATTAATAGAGCTCTAAGTCCTAATACAGCAGACTAATCTGCTATGAAGCTGTGTGATTGTGTCTGACTAATGGTCTGGATGGAGGCCATGGTTCACCTCTCACTTACTAGAGGTCAGACAGCAAGAATACATCCCCCATAATACCACATATCATCAGACTTTGGAGAAATTGTTCAACAACCTCCTTTCATGAGTGACGTGAATACCTATCGCTTCTCTGCAAACAATGGCAGAGATGTGGAAGAAACTTCGGAGACGAGCACGAAACAACACGGAGCACAGGAACGCAATGCATGTTAATTCTTTGTGAGACTTGCATTAAATTTCAGGTTATACACCACGCCTAAATAATTGCCTAAATTTGATTACCCTCTGTTAATTAGTTGTGAGCGTGTGTGAGCGTGTGTGCTCCCGAAGATAAATCTTGAGGAAGTTACAATAAACGAATGCATGAAAATCCCGAAAAAAAACCTCACTGGTTGGTGTTCAATGCAGTGCAAAGCCACAGTGTATATGAATGTGTGTTTAGTTGAGACATTACTTGCTGATAAGAACACATGGGCGGCCTTGAATGCAAAGATGTGAGCACATATGTGCACTGCTGCTTCCATTAAGACCTTTTGATTTCACTGCAATCTTTTGATAGTGAACCCAGTAACCCACGCAGCTTTTGTATTTGTGTGTCACAGTATGAGAAACAGTGTTATGTCCCATAGGCTTGAGTACTACTGATTTGAATGTGTTTAACAAAACAGACACAGTTGATATTAGGTCAACATTGTGCCACAGGCAATGCAGCAAAAAGAATCAGATGTGGGTGGGAGAGCTTTTCACTCTCCGCTTTTATTCTTTCCCTAACAGTTAAAAGGATCTAGTATGCATTTAAGCAACATAATAGTACACTACCTCACCAGCTTTTATCCTGTCTTAAGCTATAGTGTGCGGGACCCACGTGCGTGCACAATCGCGCTCCCGCACACACAAATGTAAGGTCAGAGAGCCAACAAGCCAGAAAAGCTTGTAATGGAGAGCGTTTATGGGTAGTAATGCAACCCAAATACACCGCCGCTCCTGCTCCAAATGTGATCATTTAATCAAAGTACAGATGCACAAAGTCTTCTTAAATAACCTTTGGATTTGGCTGTATTTGGGAATTATAAAGGCAAAGCTAGAGGCTGAGGGCCAAAGCAGATCACAGGGAAGGGATTTTCTGCATATCCTGATACAGTCAGTCAGTCGCTGGGCAGGGCAGGAACTGTCCATGGCCAGCGAATGCACCCAGTGGAATTAATTCATCAAACACTGAACAGTAAAGGGAGGGTCCGTCGTCACGGTAAATCCTGATTTTATGCCACCAAAACGTAGCTACAAAGCTCCATACAGCAGCCACAGGGAGGAGCTATAGAGTAGATGCACAGCTGCACTTGAAATCGCACACACGCACACTAACAACACACGCTCACACACGCTCACACACACTCTTTTGTGCCATGAAAGCCAATGGGTGCACCCAGTGACATCAGTGAGTACTGTAGGACTTCTGAAACAAGCCCAGAGCCTCTGAGCCCCTACTGTACTTCCTCCATCTCAGACAGGCCTTTTCATCTCTTATCATCTTCTCTCTCTTGCTCCTCACTCAGTCGCTCCTTTTCTTTTCCACCCTCTGCCTGCCTCCATCCTTTCCCCTCAACCCGTTCCCTTCCCATTGCCCTCCACTTTTTCTCCTTTCATCTTTTTTTCCCCCTTTCCACCTCCCCTCTCTCTCATCTTTCGCCCTCTCTTCCTCGGCCTCTGTCCTCGGTGCCAGCAGGATATTCCCCTGATTTAGATTTTCATTTCCCTCCTCTATCACACTCTTATCCCCTCTTCCTCGCTGTAGCCTCCAGCCCGACTTGCTTTTTGCCCTCTAGCTTTCATCACTCCATTCCTTTTCTTTTCTTGGCTTTCTCCACATTGCGTTTTCACAGCGTGTTACCTTGGGGATTTCAAGGAGGCTTAAAAAGAAGCTAGCTGCGAGAGTGTGTCTGTGTGTGCATGTTGTGCGCCATTTTGCATTTTGTGTGCGCTCGAGACGGACACAGGAAAAGCTTATTGACCGTTGCCTAATTATCAGCAATTAAATGCTTTTCCCAAAATGGTATCACGCCTTTATACACAGATAAAGACACACACACACACACACACACAC
>NTHP01000160.1:478645-493162 GCA_003416845.1 Oplegnathus fasciatus
TTTTCCCCCCTCATTTTTCCATACTCTCTACAGATCATCCACTCACTCATTCAACCAGCAGTACCTTCTCCTCCGTTTAAATCTCTCTCTTCTCCCTTCACTCCGCCTCTCCCCTTTTCTTCTACCCCTCCCCTCCCTGCCATCCACCTCCTGTGAGGCCGCCCACCCCTGAGAGTGATTAAACGCTGCTGAAGGGCCGTTATGCTAACTAACACACTAATCATTTAATACACACATTACCACAGGGGCCCTTGTGGCTCAGTCTGCTGACAAGGTCCCAAAACACACTCACGCACACATGCCCACCTCCCCATATTGCCCACACCCCTAATACACACAAGAAAATACAACCCTCTAAAGAAATAGTGTGATCAAGTACTAATTAGGAGATTTTTCCCCCATCAGCATTAAGTTTAATTCCCTGACCAATCGTGATCTCGTTTTATCCACAAACCATAAAAAAAGTATAACAAATGTTGGTCGACTGTCCTCTGCGATGGATTTTACGCAGTAGCACAGGACGTTTGCAAAAAAAAAAAAAAAATTTAAAAACTGCTCACTTGCTTACATGCCATCTTGCTCTCGCTGCCCATGGAGCAGTTGATGTAGCAGCCTGTCTGCCCATGGCCATGGAGCAGCTGCACTATCTGTTAGTGAATTCGAGCGTGCGCAGAAGCTTGTGCAACGCTTGATGAAAGGAGGAACCTAATAAATTTTAATCATGTTAAATTAATTGTCAAAAAATGAATGCTCTAGTTCATGAATAGAGGTGTAATTATTATATTGGTAAAGATTAGCTACAGGAACGAGAATATAAGGCCCAGTTGGATACTAACAGAGATACTGACAGATTTTGGCAGATATTAATCACAATATGATGTATTAGGCCTTAAGGCTTACTTTTCAAAATCAGTTAAATATAATAACTCAGTTTAAAGCCTGATCTGAAATCAGAAGGCATGAGCAGCAACCAGGACAATTTTCGGTATATCCTAAAGGCAACAAGATAATGCTGTTAATCATCCAGGGTGTACCATTAAACACAGGTATTAATTTTGAAAATATAGACTCTACATGATCTGAATCACTACAGAAGCAAAATACCATGGATGGCTGATTAAGTATAGGATTTTGTACAGGATTCCTGCATCAACTTGAGGAGTAAAGTTTGACTAAGTTAATTCAAATTAAATGAATTGGAATGAAGTTTGGTTTGCACTGTCTCTCCAACACTGTTTGGCTTCGTTGGCTCTTATATTTACTCTTATCTCAGCTTGGGTTTATAGAAATAACACTACATGACAACACTATTACATTACACACTTTTGTTCCTGTTCTAGTCTTTTTAATGACAATAGTAAATGTACAGCTCATATTGTTGCTTATCGAGTTGAAATAAATAGCCTTGTAAAAAATACCTTCTTTATTAAACTCACCAGAATGCTCTTTGATGTGCAAATTAGTCCATGCAAACTCCACGTAAATTTATTTTCAACTAAACAGAGTTATCCAAAAGTCAAAAGGAATCCAACATAATGAGCCAAACTATTCATATAAACGGATTAATGACCTCTGTTTCTGAGCAAAACTGAAATAGCAACAGTCCTCCACTAGGGCTCTGCTTTAGGAGGTCATGTGCCAATCCCTGACGCCCTTGATTCTGTCCAATCCCTTTCCAAAACCCTGCACATATCCCAATGTGTTACCAAATCCCCATTCCAAAAAAATTCTCACTGCTTAGCTAAATAAACACATCACACATGGAAGAGGATTGATTCAATGCCAAGTGGGCAAGTAATTATGGGCATGGTCTCAGTTTAAAAAANAAAAAAAAAAAAAAAGGACCCTGAGACCCAGTCAGGTTTTGGCTATGCAGCAAACTCTCTGCCCACATCAGCAGACACGGGCAGACTTTACACTCATCTTGCTGATAGAGCGTAACATCCGAAAGTGCACAATCCCTGCTGCCTGCCCCTTGTTCACACACATCAAGTCTTACTGACCGTCAGAAGAATAACGCTATTCCCATTTTAAGCCACACATTATAAGCACGCTACGTTGTCATATTTAAGTGAAATACAGAACAAATACGCTTGGGTGTTTGCTCTGCTGAATCCTGTTTTTGTGGGTTCTTAGCAAAATAAAACTGGACTGAACAGTGGTCAGTTTACATGCTACAAAAGGTGCAGACTCAAGCTAGAAACACACAGAAAATGTCCCTTTTCTCCTTTTGTTCTTTGTTTCAACCAACTGCAGACACACTGGTGCAAACATCTGTTTGTTTAAAGGCAAATTTGAGATTTTTACAGTTTATGAAAACAAACTGGAACATATAAAATGTTTGACAGGCTTTTTCCTATGCAACATTCTTTTCAATGGCTAAACGTGTACTCATGGTGTCAAACGGACTTTCTATGTTTCCTCTGAAACTGCTTTCAGAACACTTTCAGATGCAGCTTCCTCACAAGGTGATATTGTCAAATTTATAATATTGTATGGGAATACAGCTGCACTACATTAAAATTGGTTGATATTTACTGTAATATGACATTGGAGGCATCAATATTACAGATAACCAGTTTGAATTCTTTGCAGTGAGGACTGTCAGTGCCCAATTGGTCCAGCTACTTGATCCTTGCTAGCACCCACATCGCAGTTTATATATTACTGCCATGACTAAAGATAGCAGATAGCTAGATTAATGGATAGCTAAATAGAAAGATGAAGACCTTTCATTTTTATAATGACTGGAATAGTGGCATCTGTCACTATCCATCTATAGGCATGTCAGTGAACACAAACGGCAACACTGTATGCAGCCAAAAAGGACTGGGTAGAGCCTTTGCATGTTTCATTTTAAACAAAGACTTCAGCAGTGTGAACATGGCCAATTTCAAAATAAAACAAAATAAGACTAATTAGGTAGATAAGCATGTCCAAGTTATGTTGCAACAAAATGTCCAACTAGGAGTCATTTATTACAAGGTTTATGTGGATTTTATTAAGAAGCATCCACTAACAGCGAGTCAATTCAGCTATTTTGTTGGCTTCATCGAGCTCTAAACTTTTGGAGGGGAATGCTGTTAACTTTGGGCAAGGCCGCTCTACGGGGGCTCTGCCATCTGGCATCCCACTGGGATTTTCTTTCTATCATGTTTGACATCAAAGATTGACATCATGTTAGTTTGATAAACCTTGCAAATTAACATGTTTGACAAGGAGCCAAGACATGAATGAAGAAACTCTAATTAACTAAATCCAAACACATGCTAATTAAAGGAGTCTATATTTCACAATACATGAGTAATGTAATGTCAAGAAATATAATTAATTGCATTGGCAAATACCAGCACATGTGTTGATGCTTCAATGAAATGCCTGCAGTGCACCACAGAGCACATAACAACATGCATGACAAGCTGTGCTGGGGCCTTCAGGCCTTCAGGTTCAGGCTCCGAGGTCACTCTCTGCCTCTCCTTGGCATGACTTTGAAACGTTTTACTTTTCAAACCTGAAAACAGTTTAATTTACTGGTGAATTAATTCATTTAACCATTCGCTTTAACTCCAGCGCTATTTTTAAATCTGACTATGGCTGGTTAGGACTGCACTGTCTAGTTTAGCAGACGATGGAATATGGTGTGTGCAAGGGAGCATTAAGTGGGCTGTAATGTCTGTGTGATTGCTGTAACAGCCCTGCTTGGCTTGGCTGGACTGGCCCACAGCAGCAGTCCCTGTCCTGGTTCATTTGGTCGTCTGGTCAGCTGTAAAGACGATTGGAACAGATTGCCAACACTCCCTAGAGAGACTTCAACACCGACTTGGCCAAGAAGCCTCCCGCACACTGCTCCACACGCGTGTGCTCTCACATGAATGCACAGACAGGCCGCTGCAGTAACTTGGGGAGCCCAGTCTTTCCACATTCTTTTGAACTCCGTTTCAAAAGAGGAAGTCTGCAAACATGTTCGCCTGGCAAAATTTGGCACGGCGAGCTATGTTTGCAGCTAGGAGGGGAGGTTGGGCCAAACGAAAATGAGTATCTCTCCGTCCTACCACTGTGGTAATAATACTAATCACCGATAACAGTCACGGGTAAACAAATCCTATTACCACTGGCCATCAGACCCAAGGTGTATGTGTGTGTGTTCATCTCTCCTAATGAAATTCCTTCCACTCGTCTGCAGGCAGAGAGAGGCCTTCTATCTGACTAATTCGCTCTAATTACTCTAATGAGCCACAGGTGATGATACAGTGAGACTGATTAATTAAATGGGAGGCACCAATCAGGCATGTCTGATTATGCCAATCATATCGACTACAGACTAAATGAGATAACAGGAGACAGACGCACTTTAATTGAGGTATCAAAACTTCATGGAATTCCTTATGCCCTCACGCTCCGACGATGCCGAGACAGATAGGCTGGTGGAATGACAACAAAGTTATTGTTATGTACACAGTATGAAGTCAATCTGCAGCTGCCGTCTGTGCTGCCACGGTGACCAGGAGTGCACACAGAGGAGAGAGCACCACATAAGGATTTGCCTCAGATCTCATTCTCTGTAGAATAATTGGGACTGTAACTGCTAGAAACACTTTGTTTACACCTAGTCTGCAGCCACACATGCCAAGTAGTCTGCCACTACTCCTTTAGTCCAAACACAATGTAGGTTAACTGCTCCACATTCAATGCATGTTTTACACATTAATCTAATGGAGTACCACTCTTGAATTCAAGCCAGGCAAAGAAAGAGAGACAAAAACGCATTCACTTCTTCTCAGAAATACTAACACCGTATTAGTCACACTACAGAAGAGGCTAATATTTTAAAATAAAACTTTTCTGCGTGCATTACAAAGCGAGGAGCCTTTTACAGCCCGTGTACTTGGCAGCATGACACAGATGTTTAAGAGATGAAGTTTTCTGTCCTGCCACTGCAGTCACTAATCTTTCCTTTTATCTCTGACATGTCTGAGGCTGTTATGTGGTTATGATAGTAAACAGTAAAGGCGTCTGGAAAGATGTCTTATCTGAAATCTACGAGGCCTACCTCTGAAACTCCCCCTCCATCTCCTCTCAGAGCGTTCCACCTCCTATGCGGCCGACTGTTCTGTATGCCAAACCTACTGTGTGGGGGTGGAGTCGCGGGGTGGCGGCTCAGTCAGGAGCGACAGCCACACTTGCTACAACGACACGGTACATGATCACAGATCACAGGCACGCCCCCTCAAAACACAGCACAACAGCAGCACAGATAAGAGACTACAATCCTGGCTGCCTGTCTGCCTTTCTACCTTTGACATAGCAGGGTGCAGAACTTTAAATGTGCCAGCAGACGCTGTTTTCACAAACCACACAGGGTCTGAAGACGCAACGCACATCCTCCTGAATCTCCGTTTTTTGCTTTTCCTCTCACCCATTGGAGTCAAAGCCGCAAAGTTTTCTTAACCACGAGCTAACACAACAGTTTTACTGCGACAACTGAGGCCTAAACACTTTTGTGTGTGTGTTTGTGCAACTGTGTTTGTGTGCAGAGCGGTTGGGGGCGGGGGTCAGCCTACCACTCTCCACAGTCTAACAAGACGCTTGTGGTCCCTGAGCGTTTTGCTCCTTTTTTTGAACACAGATCCATATCTACCAACAGCACAGGAGCTGTCAAGACTCACCTCACTGACGCTGACGCAAGCCTGGATCAAAAACAGCCTTTTTACACCGCAGCCTCGTTTGTATTGATCCATGTTTCTCTGCTGAGAGACTGGTTGTTGTTTTATCTCCCCAACATCCAAGCCTTAACTCTCCTGAAGCTTACTGGGAGCTAGTCATTATTTTGTCCGACCTATTGTCTGACAAGGGGTTTCAGAGGCCAGTCCTGAGCCTAAATACAAATATAATGAGACTAAGATGGTTTCTGGCATGGAGGAAGTGCAGCTCACTTGGTCTCATTTTAGCAGAGTTCGAATTTAGCTGGAGGCCTGTGTCACAGGGGTGAGTGGTGTGGAGGGTGCGATGGGACGAGAGGGGTACGGCGATATGCTAGGCTGTAATGCATTGGTGAAAGGGCAAGATTTTTCATCCCTGCGTTTACAGGGTGGAACGGCTAGGATATTGAGATCTGAGATAGGATCAGAGGGTAGTGAGCTGTTTCAGCTACGATAAAGGCCACGCATTACAAACAGAGCACAGATAGAGAGAGAGGGAGAGAGAGGGAGAACCAGAGAGAGAGTATCACACCTCTCATCCCTGAATTAATGCCTCCATTCTGCCAGGAAGCCATTCTGTGCCAGTGAGAGGAGATTGGGGAGGGGATGAGTGCACAGATACGGACTAAAAAATGGAAACTGCGATCGTGGAGAGGGGCGATAGGGATTAATCAAGTCTGGGAGGAGAGTAGGGCTCTCCAGGCCCTGTAGCACATATACAAGCCTGGGTCCCAAGGACTCGGGCAACAATTGACATCGCCGCTATTAGTTTATATGGCATCAAATGCACATACAAGCAACCATCGGTGGTTAATGACAGGGTCACAGGTGCAGGCTTGCAATGCTGTAATATTGTAGACATCCACTCATCATCCCACACTTGTATGCAAGCTAGTCTTTTTGGCCTAGAAAGTCTATGACCCCTGACAACGGAGCAGTGTTCAAAGTTGCTCTAATTTAGTTAAGATCTGATCTGTTCTCAATTCGTTAGCCAATCTGATTTGTTGTAATTCACTTAGACTTCCATTTAAGGACTACAAGCAGCTTTATGCTATTGGCACAGTTACAGGACAGTGAAAAAGGTCTGCATCGCTCTCATGTGCCTCCGGTACATTAAATCCTTGCTCTGCATGATGCCCTTTTCCTTTTAATTTAGCCTTGTCTATCTGTTGTATCCAGTAATTTTCTAGACGCCTGATGATGACACATATGCAAGGGTTGTGCCATAGCCTATAAAAGCAGCATGTTCTGCACAGAAATCAAAAGCATACATCAAAATGCCCCATTAGGTTAGATATATCTAGACTCTTTAATGTGTCCAGTCCAAGCTGTCACTATTTTCTAGCATGGCCTAGCCTTCTGACTGAGTTTGACACCCATGGTCTATACGATCAACGTCAACAGAGCATGTCCCGGGGCTGAGTCTTACTCAGCCTTTATGAGTAAGAGTTTTCTGCTCTGCTTGCACGACTTTTGAGAGGAAAAGGCAGGAGGAACACAGTGAGAAAGAGAGAATGAGCATAGCTAATCCTTACAGTAATGACAGAATAATTAGCTTGCATTAGGCTACGTAATGGGTTGTAATTATATCATTTATTCTGCGTTGAGAGAATATGATATAAAGCCTGCACAATGAAGGAAGAGGAATTGAGCTCAGTGGGAAGTAGGATGGAGCATGTGTAAGAGCTCAGGCTCTTTCTATTGATTGATCCAAACATCAAACGAACCACTAGAGTAATGGGGGGAGTGAAGGACAGCTAAAAGCTATTTGGAGCCTTCACTGCATAAAAGACTTGACCTGTTCCACACAGCCTACATATCAAAACCATCAAACAGCAATCAATAGACCAAAGCGGTCAACTCAACAAACCGTCACCCTACTAAAACATCAAACCCCCGGCCCAAGCGTCAGATGATAGGCTACACTCAGCTTATCCATTACCATCAGATAAAGAGGAGATAAAACACAGAGCCTAATCCTTTCATGTGTCGTGACAGCCACAGCAGCCTCCAAGGCATTCCTTCAGTCTGGCTCTCAAATAGTTTTATGGCGGAAGGCAGCCATTCAGTCAGCCAGCCAGCCAGTCAGGGCTGTTCTGGTCTGTTTGTCTTATTTCACAGTTTACACGCTGTTTTATAGGTAGTTATTATGGTCACCATGGTGATGCCATACGTTTTTACGGTCTTTTGGTCTGAGGGCACAGAGTGTAATAAACGAAAAAACACACACACATGAAAACAAAGACTCACAAAACACACTCCTGCTGTGGAAAGGTCTCCTGTCCCTCCCTTCCTCCCTCCCTCACTCTTTATCAGTCTCACCAAATGCCTATCTCCCTACTTTCAGCTTCATGTGAAACATGGATAGGCTAACGTAGAATTGTCCTCTCTCATTCCACATCTGGAGCTGATCAGAGGGCCTCCTGGAAGTTGAGGCCTCTGGGCCTATTAATAACCATACCGCTGAACTCAGGGTCAGACAGCAGTCAGCGGATGAGCCTGTGTCTACTAAACACATAGTCCCTTCCCCCTTCCCCCTTCCTCAAGAGGACAACTCTCACTTTTAAAAACGAGACGGCAGAGCTTAGCATTGTACATCCAGTTATACGCTTTTGAAATTGGGGCATTCAGAGACTCCTCCAACTCAAGCAGGAGCACACAAATTATTCGCAAATAAGTAAACAAAGACTAAAGTTTGAAAACTTCCCACTTCACAGTTGGTCATCCTTTAAAAATAAAACAAATACATAAGCATAGGAAAACAGCCTGGGCTAATTGTGAGACAATTTTCTCTCTTGAGTTGTTGTTTTTTTTTTCTACTTTCCACGTCCAAACAAGTTCAAGTTCAAGGAGGCTAGACCTGTTAAAAAGGCAAGACAGATGGTAAAGTCATCATCTGTTAGCTCTAAAGGTTAGACCAGTCAGACAGCCCAGGTCATACTGAGGTCTGCGGGGTCATACCACCTCTGAACCCTGGCTCCAGGCTGACAGCTGCTCAAGTCAAATGTCAGGGAGAGGTTAAGGTACCGTATGAGGACGCCCAATGAATTTAACAGATACAGGACTGTCTCACTTGCATGAAATTTCCCATGTTTTGGTGGACAAAGGTATAGACCAGTCCTACTTTTATTAATCGTGCATTAGGCAACGCCTGTGCAGTAATAATAGCAGGGTGCTAGTAGTAAAATGATTTAATCTGATTTTGGTTAACTGAACTTAAATAAGACAGCCGTTCTTTCCTCAAAAACTGAAAATACACGCAACTAGTCAGTGCGTACAGTTCCTCACAGTCTTTAAGTTCCTCTGACTGAGCAAAGTTCGCCAACCTACAACGTAAAACTAGACCAGTGAACACCATACCGAATGCAGAGAACAATTTGTTAAGCATGAACCACCCCCATCCAACACACACACATACACGCACCTGTGAATACAGGGTAGTTGAATCATCATAATCGGTGGTAGTTTTCTGCTGAGCCCAGCCAGCAGTCTGTGTTATTTTTAGAGGGCTGACACAGAAGCAGGCCGTCCATTTACTCTGTGAGCTGGCAACAGGACCATTGCAGCTCTGGTTGCTTTTAAACTACCAAAATGGGAATGAGCTCAACATAAACACTGCAAAGGTGTGGACACTTACAGAAGTGAAGTTAGCTCGGATTCAGAGCCATTACAATTCCATTACTTAAACATTAGGCTCTTTAAAACACAAGGCGGTGTATGAAAATGCCAAATCCACACACTCACACACACACACACATTAAACCATGAAACATCTTATAGCTGCAAGGATGACACGTGAACGTTTGTTCCATCCCTTATTTCAAAGCTAAATGAGGGGATTTACGAGGTGATGTAAAGACATAAACAATAAATTGCTCACATTATTCGCAGTGAAACACTTATTTTTTTAGAATAACAAGATTCCTGCAGCAGCGAATCACAGACTCCTGGATGGACTGAATACAAGACAAAAGCAAGTGAAAAGGGAGCGAGTAACAGAAACTGGAGCGAGAACTGAGGCTAAAGGTTGAAGGCTGCTCCCATCTGATGTGACTGATGGGTTGAGCCTGAAGGCCGGCTATGGATCCAGCAAGTAAAGCCATGATTGACATTGAAAATTACACAGAGTGAGCTATTAGCAGATAGCAAGCCATATCATAATTCAATCCCTACACCATCAAAGTGCACCAATATCATAATTCAATACTAAGAACCATTAGCCTGCAGCACACCAATATCATAATTCAATCCTGAGGCCATCAGCCCATGCCAATATCATAATTCAATACTTGGACCATTAGGACACACCAATAGGCCTATTAGAATTCAATACCTATGGTCAATGATCTAACAGGACACTGATACTGGAGTCATGGGTTGACATGGGATGCTCATAAGGATCCCCAGGCCTTATTTAGCCCAGCCTCCTTGATAACAGTGAGATAAACAACACTAAAATTAGGTAGGGCAAGTGGTTCACCAATAAGCTTGGCTACACCAGACGCTGAAGGCCACAGAGCGTTTGCAACAGAAACAAATTTCGGCAGGCTTATTCAGAGGGACACATTTGTTGAGCAAAATGAAGAGCTGCATTAGCTTCAAACTCAGCAGTGCGCTCAGCCAAACTTGTCAAAAAGGTTTCGAACACTGGCCCCCACTGTGTGACCGTCTGCAGTTGGTCTAAATTATCACATTGTGGTACCTTGTGGAAATGGGACTCCATTTCGTTTTCTGCTCCATTGCCTCTGTTTATATTTCCACGTTAACATCTCGTTTAACTCCTCAAAAACGCTGCAAATCTCATCCAGGCTCGGCTTGCTGGGTCATCAGAAATCTGCACCTTAACAACCAATCAAGTGGTTTCGAAAAGCTCAGATTTCCTCAGCTGCTTTAAGTCAATTTTTCTCCAAAGTTGTCATTATTCAAAAGTTATTCTCACCACACATTTCTTAGGTTTCCTCACTTAACTCTAATCCTCATGTACTGCATGTATAGTGTAAAATGACTCTGGAGAATGGAAAATGCAGGAAAGAGTGATCTATTACTGAAAAATAAAATAAATGACTCGAATGACAGGAGATTAATCAGCAACTATTTTAACAATTGATTAACTGTTTTTCTAGTAAAAATGCCAAACAGCCATTGGTTCCAGCTCCTCAGTTGTGAGGATTTTCTGCGTTTTACATCATAAACTGAATATCTTTCGGTTTTTGACTGCTGGCCGGACAAAAAAGGAATCTAACAGACGTCATCTTGGGCTTAAGGAAATTATGACAGCCATTTTTACTATTTTCTGACATGTTATAGACCAGACCAATACACGATTAATCAAGGCAGATTAATCAGTGATGAAGATAATCTTCAGTTGCAGCTCTAACAGAATTGTTAGCTGCAGCCCTACTTTATTACACTGTGCAACACATGTTGTGTATGACAATTATCAATAAAAAATGATCAGTGAAGTTTAATTATTTGTAGGTCACATGCCTCTGAAAACAAACAGGTATTGACTATTACATAAAAAGATGGCATTTTAAATTAGATCACATTGATGAAGGTGAGACAGCTGAAAACATGTGGTAGACAAGTAAAAAGATAAGAATAAAGGCCACAAGAGAAGAGTGTGCGACTGGATTGTTTTTTTGCGCGTATGAGACTGGATCTGAGCCCACTGCTGGTCTGCACCTCGCTGTGTGTGTGCATTCTTACTTTACCACTCAACTACGGACAAGAACAGACATTTTTTTCCCTTGGGAATGCAAGATTTTTGTTTACTGAAAACCGTAGGCTTAATATTACAAGATGAACAATAGACTATACAAGATTACATCTGCCTTGGAGGCACCATTTCAAGTGCACGCTTGATTTTTAAATAAAAGCGGGCACCATCCTCAAACTCACAAGTGAAAACAGCCAGTATGTTTCGAAGCGAGCCTAAAGAGAAGTGTCCAGTCACTGAAGCCCAGGCTCTCTCTACAGGAATACAGAGCAGCAGAATAATGGATGCTTCTGTCATGAGATACGGTGAAACTCTATGATGCTGTAGGTGAGAGAGACTCCAAGTGGGTCTGTAAATAATGCCTGCCACTTGAAAATAGGTCTCTGGAAACTGCCCCCTGTGCTCTTGCTGCTGGTTGTTGGGTGGAAGTTTTGTTTGTGTAGTTATATTAAAGTGTTTTAGTATTATGTGGTGGCAAATATGTCAATTTTTGGGCGATTATGAGCCACATCAAATATAATTTTCTGTCATATTTTGATGGACCATAAGATTTTTCTGAATAAAGAGCTGCATTGTGATATTTTTATAAGATGAAGGTAGGTGATCCCAGCTGGTAAAGATACAGTAAACACTGCGGCCTGTAAAGAGCAGCACAGTTGATACAAATTGATAAGATTTTATTTAGGTATTGATTGAGCATGGCAAGACATAAAATATATATAATTTTTAAATATTGGCTGTCAAACCCCAAAAAGACATTTTTAATTTAATGACTTCTTTATAGGGATTAACTTGCTTCAAGTATAAAAATACAAGGTTAAGTGAAAGCAGTACATGTGCTTTAACAGAAGCCAGATACAGAAAGCTGTAGGCCCCTCTAATATATCGTGATGTCCACAATCGGTCTGTGGAGGAAAACTGCAGCTTAAATTTTAACTGTTTATAATAAGTCTGTTTTAAAAATCAGTTGCGAAGATTCATTTCAAAGTGTAAGAACACATAAAAGTCCCTGCAACGAGAAGTATCTCTACTGTCTTGACGGTGTGAGTTGGCCCAGTTTTTTTCAGGCATATCTCTGCATATGTTGTAACAAAATATTTTCAGTTTATGAAAGAAATAAAAGCAAAGAACTCTCTTTTCTTGGGGTAAAGAATAGGCCTTCACAGTAATTAAATAATACTACTACTAAGTGTTATGACCAGAATTATTATTAAAGATTTCTACTCAAACAAACAGGGACAAAATTGTTTTAATATGTTATTTTATTTGTTATTTATGTTAATATTTGGACCATCTTAACTACAGGCGGTTCAAATGAAATGCAGCCACATTAAAAGTTTTAGTGTTGCTCAATTTAAAATTTCAAACTGTGGAAACAAAAACAGAAATATGTGATATTTTCATCACAAGCAGAGACTTCCACACCTTCAGGTTTTATACGTCTGTTTGTCACACACTTTTGCAGAAAGACTGCATTAAGAGCTGCTGACTCCATCTGTTTGGTTACCCCTATTTTTAGACTTCTGTTAAGTGCTTTTTATCTTTTGTTCAAACATCAGATGACATTGGTGAAAATCTATTTCACCATGCAAGGTAAAAGTTGTTTAATTAAATATTCTGATATCCACTTTCACAGAGTAAAACATATTTACTTTTTGTCTTAAAATCGGAGAAACTGAGTCTAGTGTGTAGACACTCCTCAAAGCAGAGGGAGGGTGAAGAAACTGAGCTCTGAGTGTGACGTATATTAAATCACTGAAGAGTTGGGCAGTATGGGCCTCCGCTGAGAATTAGCCACTGATAAGGTAGACGAGGAGAAGTTTTTTTTCACAGTTTTCTGAGAGCTGCGCATTCCTCTCCGTCCTATGAGGTGTATCGTTCATAAGGACACACTATAACCTCTTAGAAAGTGGGATGACATAGCCCTGACCAAAGTAGACCGAGGGCAGACCAAAGACCTGACATGCACTCGTCCCTCTCTCTGACTCATGCTTAGTCGCTCACCACCCACCAACACACAGTGAAACCTCAGTCCCAATGCCAGGTTTTGTCACTGGGCAGAGAAGCGGTTGGCTACAGTAAAAGCATGACGTGATGCCCCTTCCTCTGTGCTCCCCCAGCCTGTGCAGCAACAGAGGGGTAAAAATATCCCACCAGTGAGTTCAGACAACCAGCTCATAAATTAACACTAAAACTCCTAGAGACAACAGCGGGCCAGTCGCTGAGAGATTTAAACCACTCAGGTTGCCACTGACCACTGCTCTGGGATCAGCTTACAAAACCCTTTTCCTAAATTTACCCATTAGGAGGTGGCGAATAAGAACGAGCTCTAGATCAGTTTTCATCTAAGTCACTATTTAGCTAACATAGTGAACTATTTTTCAAAATGGCTCTAGGGTGCTTTGTTCCAGGAAATATTATGAGGTGAGATGCAGGCTATTAGGCCTAAATTGGGAATTGTGTATAACAGAGAGGTCTGTTCTTAATTTTCCGAGCTTACACAAAAAATATAAAGTATAGGTTCAGGCTCAGCTATTCACTCATATCTTATTAAGGCTTGCTCGTAATGAAGCGCAATCTCTCGTCGCTCTCAAGTAGAAACACAATGTTCCAGCAAACTGCTTGACTGGGTCAAAAAAAAAAGGAAAAAAGAAAAAACAACAGGAGAGAAGAGTGATGATCCCCTCTAAAGAAACTCTGTAATGGACGGACAGGGATTACAGACGTTAAAACCTCCTCCATCTGTAATTCACTGTCACCCTGCCATCATCTCTGAATCACTGATCCATTTTGCAAGTGTGCGAGACCTTGCTAAAAGCATCACTGTTGCACCCATTTGTGTTTGTAGTGGTGGGGGGAGTGGGGGAGAGGAGGAGAGAAAAAAAAGCATGCAGAAAAGACAAGTTAACAGCTCGCTGTGCTGTTTCAAAGCACTCTCTGTCCTGTAACAACCACCTAGCTAGTTTCTCACACGGGGAATGGGACACGCTGATCAAATAGGATTTTAATGAACATCAGCAGTTGGAGCCGGAGGAATAGACGCTATGATGGCTTAAAGCTACTGACATCTAGGTTGGGTTGGATTTTCATCATCAAAAG
>NTHP01000160.1:508943-539223 GCA_003416845.1 Oplegnathus fasciatus
ACCTGCTGCTCTGTGTGCGTGGCCACCGTGGTTTTTCTCTTGCTCCTGGGAGTCTACCTACTCCACTCCACTCCTACTCTACCGGGCCCGAGACTCACGCCGGAGCCGTTTGTCTATGAGGACAACAGCACGGTGACGCTCCTGATGTGGACGTATCCGTTCGGCCAGTACAGCGTACTTCCCGACTGCTCTGCTCTCTATCAGATCGACGGGTGCAACATCACCGTCGATCGACGAGTGTACCCGCAGGCTGACGCTGTGTTCGTTCACCACCGGGATGTTCAAAGTGCCAACGTTAAACTGCCACCGGAACCGCGGCCACGTGCGCAAAAGTGGATATGGATGAACAATGAGTCCCCGACGCACACATTCATAGCGTTGCGCTTAGAGCATATTTTCAACCTCACAATGAGCTATCGGCTTGACTCGGATATTTTCGTGCCTTACGGGTATCTGATCCCCAGTCCGCCAACCTCGCGCTCACACCCCCTCCGGCCCCGCCTTGTGGCCTGGGTCGTCAGCAACTGGTCGAAGAACCATGCGCGCGTGGCCTTCTACAACCAGCTTCGCCAGTACATCCAGGTGGATGTGTTCGGGCACGCGGGCCGGCCGTTACCGGAGGTCGGCGGCCGCGGCCGCAGCCGCAGCAGCGTGTTGCGGGTGGTCGAACAGTACCAGTTCTACCTGGCGCTGGAGAACTCGCAGCACACCGACTACATCACGGAGAAGCTGTGGAACGCGGTGCGGGCCGGCGCCATCCCGGTGGTCCTTGGTCCGTCCAGGCAGAACTATGAGCGCTTCCTGCCCCCCGAGGCCTTCATCCACGTGGACGACTTCCCCACGGTGCGAGGGCTGGCCCGGTACCTGCTGATGCTGAGGAGCAACCCGGCCCTACTGAAGCGGCACCTGGACTGGAGCGGAAGCTACACCGTGCACCAGAGCAGCTTCTGGTATGAACACGTCTGCAAGGCCTGCAGAGCGGTGAGGACGACCAGGGGCAGGACTGATGTGGTCAAAAACCTGAAGGCTTGGTTTTACTCGTGAATCACCTCCAGCACCATCAGCTTTCTAAGTATACAACAGAAATCTATTTATTGTCAGCCATGATTGTTAGTTTTATTTTGTTTAAGTGACTTTGATTCAACTGTGATAATAATAATAAATTCTATGTGTACAGCACCTTTCAAAACAAAGTTACAAAGTGCTTCACAACAGCAAAATAAAGGACCGGATCTCTTAGATTCTGCGTAACTGGATAAATCAGGACTGGACAATTATTTTAACATGCTGATTGAAATTAAGATTAATATCAAAAGTGACACCAACATTTCTGCAGCTAGTGGTGATATTGGTGGAAAATGAACCAAGTTGTGGTGAGATATGATTACATGTGGTGTCTGGGCCTATGATAATGACTTCTTATTTGTCTGTATTCAGTTGAAGGAAATTATTCGACAGATTAATTGGTTGTTACTGGTGGGGTCGAAAGAGAAATAAAGCTGTGTCATCTGCGTAAAAATGGAAACTAATATTGTTTCTGCGGAGTATAAATGTGATAATTGAGAATGATTTTTCATGATTTTGATTTTGTTTGAGTGAGTCTGTTCATGTAGCCTACTGTTTGAAGATTGTTTACACCCTCAGAGTAAAGTTATTTTTACAAAGTTTCTTATGGACTCTCATCTTATTGTCATCTCATGATGTTTTTGTATGGTTTTATTTGCACTGCATGGCTTAAGTAAGGCTTAACCCTCGTACAACATGTCCTAAGACATTGATCTCATGTCTCCTGTGTGTTATTTCACTCATACAGTAGCATAAGTCAGTCTGAAAAGGTTAGTCTGATAGTTGAATGTAATGAAATTAATGTACCTGTAATGTAACAGTTGTTGTGCCCGCTCCAGCGCTTTGCATTGTGGGACACAGTAGGCGAGGTAGACTGGTCCGATGCATACTGGAGATTTTTTCCGAATAAGTACGACATCCAGGTATTTTTGGCATACTGCAGATTTAGCTTTGTTTGCATACTGCATACTACATGCTACATTTTGGCCAAATCACTACATACTGCTAGTATAGTTGGTGGTTTCGATTACAGCCCCTGTGATTGACTAGTTACGTGCTAGCTAACCCTGATTGGTTGTTTCATTCAGGCCTGTCCAGTTTTTAAAAAAACTAAATACAAAGGAGCGGGCTCTCACAAGCACACATTTTTTTAAAGGAACCCTTCAATTAAATATTATTAGTGACATGCAATGGTCAAAATTAGTTATTTCAACCAAAATTATAATGAAATAATATTGCCTACTGCAACTTTAACTTAAAGAGATAGTTCGCATTTTTTGAAGTTACAACAACAGCACTTTCATAATACAGTGTGTGGCATGCACAGTACATTGCTGCCATGCCGGTACTCCTGTCTCCTGTGCTCCGGCTGCACGCTGCAACAGTCCAACACGGTGCTCCAGCTGGCGGCAGCGGTTCAGACTGAAGCTGTAACGTTTGCAGACAGGAGACATCTCCTCCTCACACGGTCCAAGGAGAGTTCCCTGGTCCTCTCTGTCGAATAAGTACAAATGTCTCCTCAGTCACTTTAATCAACCACCAGCTCATAAACTATATCATACCGAGGTAGTTTTAGCTTCAGGTCTTAGTTAACAACACCAAACACACTACCAGTACACAGTAATGTGGACTGCTACCACACTGAAAGCTTGGTGATTAGCGCCTAGCATGCTAGCGGATTAAAACACTGCAAAAGAGTACTTGCGTCTCTTGAGTAGACTATAATTCCTGACAGATTCCAGGCACAACTGACCTCAGCAAAGAATCAACAAAACAGAACTGGTTCTGTTGGTGCAGGGCGGGTCCTTTCATTAACTTTTGATTTCAGCGCTTTTATTGAGTTTTGTGAACTCAACTTATTACAAAGTTTTATAAAACATAATTTCACTTCAGGAAATAATGAGTTGTTGAAATCTTGACACTTTTGAATTGGGTGCGACTTAAATAAACTCGAATAAAAGGATGAAATGTATTTGAGCAAATCTACATTTTAAATGTAGGTAGTATGAACTGTACCAGTGAAAGGCTTTTTACAGTGAGGGCACAAAAAGGTAACTAATGGACAGGTTATAATTAAGTAATTATTCAGTACTCAGTATGATGCACCACTTTAATTTAGGGGCAACAAAACAAATAAGTTATTGTAAGAAGTAATGAGGGACTACTTAGTAGCCTAACTACTCGGTATTATGTATCACTTAACTTGGAGTGCACAAAAACAGTAACTGTTGTACTGATGTGATTCAGAATTGTTTATTGATTTCTGTTTTCAAGAGAATGTGATAGATTTAATTTGTATGTATACTTTGTTTCAATTGTAGAAAATGAAACCACTCAACTACACCTTACTCTGACTGAAGAAAAAAGAGAATAAATACTTTAAAATGGAACCTGCTGACTGCCTCTCCTTCTATGCTTATATAAATTAAGTCAAGTCCAGTGTATTCCAGTAATACAGTAACTAATGTTTAAATAATTAGTAATGAATGAGACGTTACTAGTTTTGTGCCGTTCACTGGCAGGTTCAGAGTTAATCAATAACGACTCAGTATGATCGATTCACAGATATTCATAAACTAATCATTACCTAATGATTCTGTTCTCTTGTAACTCATCATTATCTACTATATAGTTCTCCATTAGGAATTATTAGGGAAGTACTTATAAAACAATTGATCAATAATCAAGTCCTTCCCGATTCGTTCCTCACTCATTTCCTAATTCACAGAACATTAGCTACTCTATACAATTTGATTAGGAGTTACTCATTAACTAATGGTTCATTAGCAGTTAGTTCCTCATTGTTCCCTGGTAACTACTCCAAATTTTGTGTCCCTTATTGTAAAGTGTTACGAAGAAAATCAGCTTGCAGAGATGAGACTTGCTGATGATTCATCACAGTAAACAGTGTTTCCAGGCCAACATTTATTGTTAATATATCAAAATCCAAGTATCATGCAACACTAGTTGTATCGTGCTACAACAGAACTTACCAACAAATAATAAAGGTGGTAAAATGTTTACTGTGGTGCATAATCTATCTCATGCAAGTTTCACATCTTTGCAAGCCGGTGACTTTCACAGAGCATTGAAATGGAAATCAGGGCATGAATGGTAGAATGAAACGCGTTTTGAGGAGTGGTCATCAGTGATATCAAGAAAATA
This sequence comes from Oplegnathus fasciatus, assembly GCA_003416845.1. Classification (NCBI taxonomy): domain Eukaryota; kingdom Metazoa; phylum Chordata; class Actinopteri; order Centrarchiformes; family Oplegnathidae; genus Oplegnathus; species Oplegnathus fasciatus. The sequence continues at coordinate 513,174 of NTHP01000160.1, forward strand.
TGATTTTGGATTTTAGATGCGAGTGTGTGTGTGCGTAGCCTTTTGTATATGTTTGATTCAGGGAAGCAATAAAGTACATGAATGCTAGCCTGTTTCTGTGTCTCTTGTGTACCTGAGGGGTTAGCACTAAATCATGTTAATCACAGCATCCCTGGATCTGATCTACTATTTAATGCCATACACCGATCAGCCACAACATTAAAACCACTGACAGTTGAAGTGAATAACATTGATTACAATGGCAGCTGTCAAGGGGTGGGACATTTTAGGCAGCAAGTCAACAGTCAGTTCTTGAAGTTGATGTGTTGGAAGCTGAAAAAATGGGCAAGCATAAGGATCTGAGTGACTTTGACAAGGGCCAAATTGTGATGGCTGGACGACTGAGTCAGAGCATTCTCCTAAACGGCAGGTCTTGTGGGGTGTTCCCGGTATGCAGTGGTTAGTACCTACCAAAAGTGGTCCAAGGAAGGACAACCGGTGAACCGTCAACAGGGTCATGGATGCCCAAGGCTTATTGATGCGCGTGGGGAGCGAAGGCTAGCCCGCCTGGTCCGATCCCACAGAAGAGCTACTGTAGATAGAAAGGTGTCAGAACACACAGCGCATCGCAGCTTGCTGCATATTGGGCCGCGTTGCCACAGACCAGTCAGAGTGCCCATGCTGACCCCTGTCTACCGCCGAAAGCGTCTAGAATGGGCACATGAGCGTCAGAACTGGACCGTGAAGCAATAGAAGAAGGTGGTCTGATCTGATGAATCACATTTTCTTTCACATCATGTGGATGGCCAGGTGCATGTCCATCGTTTACCTGGGGAAGAGATGACACCAGGATGCACTATGGGAAGAAGGCAAGCTGGCGGAGGCAGGGTGATGTTCTTGGCAATGTTCTGCTGGGAAACATGTGCTGGCATTCATGTGGACGTTACTTTGACACGTACCACCTACCTAAACATTGTTGCAGACCAAGTACATCCCTTCATGGCAACGGTATTCCCAAATGGCAGTGGCCTCTCTCAGCGGAATAATGCGCCCTGCCACACTGCAAAAAATTGTCCAGGAATGGTTTGAGGAACATGACAAAGAGTTCAAGGTGTTGACTTGGCCTTCAAATTCCCCAGATCTCAATCCGATCGAGCATACGTGGGATGTGCTGGAAAAACAAGTCAACCTTGTAATGAGGTTGTGGTCATTTCACCATCCAATGCAAAGTGCACATGGGAGAAGAAGAAAGCCTTTCTAACACGTGGTTAACATCGTGAAACAGTCGCGGTTTGGTTAGGTTTAGGAAAAGATTCACATGGGACGGGATATTTGACTTTTGGTTTCACACTGGACATGAACTCCGATCTCCGGTTGGGGTTCAAGTCCTGTGTTTGACCCATCAATCCACCCTGACCACCTCCCCTTTCGGACTTTGACGCACTACTGACAGAAGAAAAAAACGTGGTGCAGGCACCAAAGATACATTCCCATTGAAATACATTACTTTGAAAGTCGTGCTGAGTGTCACGTAGTGAGATTAGCCTGGGCTGATTGGTGTACATGGTTGATGATGCTGTCATAGCAGGCTACGCATCCCTAAAATAGCACTCAGAGGCTGCACTTTGTGTCTGCATATCATTGACTGGACACTGTTCCCACTCAGAGGCCTAACTGAATGACCCTAAAGGACCCCAAACCTTGTCTTTTTAGTGCTTTTCATACCTCTGGTACGACTTGTTAGAGAACAGGACAGCTGTGCTAACACACATCCTGTAGTTTCATTAAGTTTACACAGCCTTGCTCATTTTGCTGATGTTTTCACTATCCTTTATATATTGTATAGCTTAGGCTACAGCAAGAGAAGGGAGGAGGAGGTGAGCAGTGTTTTCACAAAAAGTTTCAGGAGTCACTTGATAGGAATCAGAAGCTCTGATGTGGATCATTTAAATTTACACCTCTGTGTTAGTGCCCTGACACAGAATTAACACTTTACGCTGTCAAATGAGACATTTCCTGCAGGCACGGGGGGCAGTGAATAATGTTGCTCCCCATAATGAGCTGATGCCTCAACAGCTGCCGAAACCACTGACATCTATCAGCAGTAATGCTTTCAGACGGCCAGAACAGCCAGACCCCTCATCCCTGTCATAATCCCATTCATGTACACAAGGGAATTATTAGCATATCTAGTTACTGTGAGCAAAATCACATTCACTCTTTGTGCTTTCAAATATACACCGATTAAAAAAGTCAAATACAACAGAAACATAATCAGCTACATGACTGTTTGTGAATGAAATTTTTAAAAAAAACAGCCACCCCAAACTCTCTTGATGCAGAGAAGTCAAGTTTTTTTTTAGCCCAGTTCGCGCCTCAGGACCATGGACCTCATGGACCTCCTCTCTCATCTGACATGTCTGTTCTGTTACAGGCACCTAAAAAGACCAAGAAGAAGGATGCAGGGGGTATGTATGAGCAGAACCAGGTCCAGGAGTTCAAAGAGGTTAGAGGACAGATGCAGTAGTGAAATCTGTGTGTGCACTACACGGCTCCATCTCTCGCTATGAGGAGCTGCACTGCCTCCTCCGGTAACCTGTGTAACTGTCCTCTGCTTGCAGGCGTTCACAATCATGGACCAGAACAGAGGCGGTATCCTGGATAAGAGCAACCTGAGGGACACCTTTGCTGCTCTGGGTAAGTATTTATTAGCAATTATTAGTCTCAAAGGCACAGATTTGGAAAGCAGTATAGGGATTTTGCATTTCCACATAATATGCCCTATTTCAGAATGTCACTTGTATATTTCTATATCTCACATTTACTTATTATTTACTTATACTGTAATTTTCATCTTACAATTGCTGTTTGCCTGATACAATTTTCCTACTTCGATCAGATAAGTTAAGAAGTATGATGGCATGTTGCCTAAATGTTGGTAACGATGAGCTGGGTGAGCTGATGAAGGAGTGTTCAGGACCCCTCAACTTCACTTTATTCCTAAACATGTTCAGAGAAAAGCTCAAAGGTCAGTCAGTACCAAGGTTGTAATGTGTTTGCATTTTATCTTAAAGACTTTATTTACTAATTTGGAGTTTCAGTGTTAGTTTACTTTTCTTTTACTTTCCAGAAATACTTTGATGTATGTGTTTGCAAATGCATTTAATCTATCATCAGTTTTGTGTTGACATTATTCTATTCAGTGCTGAGAAAGAAATCACATATACACAAACATTAATAATAATCATAGATTCATTGTATCGATTGCTAGTTAATTGTGTTTTTACAATTTTTTTTCTCCTACACAACACTACAACTGTAACTTGGCTCTGACTGGGAACCTTAAACTAAAATTATTGTTGTTGTTTTAAGTGAACTTATGATTTATTCATGCCTTTCAGTTTTAAGTTCAAGGTTGCTTTTATTGTCTCCCAAAGGAAAAAATTGTCTCAGATTGGAGGAGTTGCTGCATAACAACAGATATGTCACAAAAGACACTTATCTAGTCAACTATAATCTTGGTGTGTGCAACATAGTCTTCATGTTCTGCACTTACATTTTAGCATTTGCCCCCCAAAAAAACAAGAGAAAGAAAAGCTAGTAATGACACAGAAAGTATAATGTCGGACTGAGAGCGTTTGCATCATGTCTGCACAGATGAACAGTTGTTACTCGCAGCTTTACCTGTGTTTTGTCAGGAACTGACCCAGAGGAGACGATTCTCAACGCCTTCAAGGTCTTTGACCCAGAAGGAACAGGAGTCCTCAGGGGGAGGGAGTGAGTGTGTGATTTTCTTCACAGTTCTGCACAGACACAGCAGAAATGACTCTGTGGCCTGTGAATTCATCGCTCAGATAACTATGAATTAGTTTGTGTGGCACAAAAATGTAAATCATTAACAAAGTTCCAGCATGCAGGAAATGCATATCTTGTTCAGTGAAACACAGTTAATTCAAAGTCAAAGAGATGGAAACAGTAATTCTTCTTTCCTGTTCCTCTCCTGCAGGATAAAATATCACCTCGTGTCACAGGCTGACAAGTTTACAGAGGATGAGGTGAGTTGTTGCTTGGCAACAAGGTGAAATATTGGATGTATCAATATGAGATACCGTTTAACAAGTTGAAGGTGAGCGTTGATGAATACCCAGAATGTGAGGCAATTTAATTTGATTTAAACCCCTTAACTACCAGCTACAGCTTATTACAAAGATCCCTCTCAGCTCTCATCCAGACCCCCTCTTCAGTAACACTGCCATTCATAACCTACATGGCCCCTGGCTAGAGACACAGTAATCTCATTTGTACAGCAACAGATGTTTCTCTTAAAAACATCCGTTGACTGGGGAGTGAAAAGTCTGCCTCTCATTCTCTCGAGGGATCAAAGAGACCAGTCTAATCGCTATGAAATCTGTCACATTTGTACTGGTTTGAAGAGACATATTGACTTACAGTAGGCTTACTATGTTGTGAAACGTAAACGCTCTCCTTCTCCGTCCCTCTCGCACAGTCCTCACATATCTTATGAGGAAGCTTTCATGCTCTGTACATCAAAAGGGCTGCTCAGAGGAGGGCGAAAGAGAGAGGAAAAATGCATATGAAACAACAAAACCCCAAGACAAATAAACAGCACAGCGTTCCCATGGCAGCGCAGTGCAGTAATCTGACGGCTGGTTTCCCATGGCTGTGTCTCACTGCCCCATAGACCTCCACTCTGTCTCACTGATGGCTCCTGTGATTGCAATCATCCATCTTACTGTCAAAGGCAAAAAAAAAGGGCAAGAAAGGGGAAATCGCACACACCATCTCTCTCTCGCTCCCTTGTGTCCAGCAAACAAGCCACCCCACTGTGAACAGAGCCAACACATGGACCACAGGCCCTCTGCACTGGGTGTGTGTGTATATGTTTGTAAGTGTGTGTGTGTGCCCATGCTTATATGATCTACAGAGAGAACATGTGTGGGTGTGCATCTTTGGTTGTCTGTGCCTGCCCATTATACTGCATGATCAGTCACTGGAGTGTACACGGGGGAGCGGTGGACATGTCTGATCTTGCAGCTGATCAAAAGCACCAGAGACTTGTTCCCTTGTGGCCGTGCAAGCGGGCCTCATATCAACATGTCTCTGTTCAGTAGACAGGAAAAACAAGAGGAGAGAAACAGGCAGAGGAGGAGGAGGAGGAGGAGGGGGCACATCAGGAGAAAGAAACAGGCAGGCAAAGCACAGATGAAAGGGTGCATAAAGAGGCCAGAGTGTAATATATGACAATGATACATAACCGCACTTATCTCCCCGTTCTGATGAGCTAATTGAACGGCAAAAGCCAGCTCTGTATTTGTCTGTAGATGTAATAGCATGTGTGATCCCTCTCTGCAAACCCGACAGCTCTCATCATCAGAAGAAAGGTGCAATAAACCCTTTACCTGTTTCCTTACAGGTAAATCAGATGTTTGCAAACTTCCCTCTGGATGTCGCTGGTAACCTTGACTACAAGAACTTGTAGTTGTGTGATCACCCACGGAGAGGACAAAGAGCAGGAGTAGAAAGGAGGAGGAGAAACAGAAGGATGAAAAGAAGAGGAAGAAGAAGAGGAGCAGCAGCGAAGCTTCTGCCTGTAAATAGTCTCGCAGCGCTGTGAAGTTGTGGCGTTCAACACGTGTAAATGTAATTATGTGCAATAAAGTGGTGACGCTAACAAAATGAATCCCTCTGCTGTTGTGACTTTAATCTTAGTTCATGAATCAACACAGATAAATATCTGCTGAGTACAATGTCTCGCAAATGAAACATCAAAGCACACCCGAACATTTAGTATAAAAGATAATGAACATGCACAAGACACAACAAAACATTTAAAAGGTAGGCCTACACCAGTAGACTCGTATGATAACTTATCAGAGACTGAACAACAGATACAGACAGGTTCATCTCTTTTCTGCTAATGGTGGTTAAAGGAAATGTCTGACGTTTTAGGAAATACTCTTTATTTGCTTTCTTGCCAAGAGTTCGATGAGGAGATCGACACCGCTCTCATGTCTGTAAAGTAAATGTAAAGCTACCGCCAGCGACTAGTTAGCTTAGCTTAGCATAAAAACTGGAAACAGAAGGAAACAGCTAGCCTGGCTCTGTCCAAGGTAATAAAATCTGCGTACCGGCTCCTCTAAAGCTCACTAATTAACACGTTATGTCTCGTTTGTTTAATACGTACAAAAACTGAAGGGTAAAAACAACACTTTGTCATTTTATAGGTGGTTATGTGCCGGACTATTTCTTCAGCGAAGAACAGGAAAACCTCCTGTTATTGTGACTTGGGAGTCTTCAGGCATTATTTCAAACAGGTTCCCACCACTGCTAACCTTGTAGTCACATCAGATAACTATCCTAAATTAGCTTTGTTTGTTGTGTTACATATTTGTAGCAGTTCATTAACAAGTGAAACCAGATGCGCACTAACAGTGTAAAGCTTAATATTGGATGTTATTTAGATGTAAGAGTCAACGATGGTGGCTTTGCAGACATTTTTCCACAGGTTTGTTGACACTTCTGTAGTTCTTTTCCCCATATTTAGCATACAGACATGAGAGTGGTATCAATTGTCTCATCTAACTCTTGGCAAGAAAACAAATAAGCTTACATCCCAAAATGCCAAACTGTTCCTTTTACATATGAACCTTGTAATGGAGAAAACAAAGATTGTACCAGTCATGGTCAAAGCTTTATTCAGACACCAACATGTCCCAGAGACTTATTATACAATAATCATGTCAGTTTGAAAACAAATCTCAGAGGCAGTCAAGTCAATGTAATCCTGTCAGGTTTAAAGCTCCATCAGCCGGTCGCATGAAGGTGCACTGGAGCTGAGCAGGTTTACGGTACTCAGGCCAAAACTCAACTTTTTCAGCATTTCTTTCTTTTGCTTTCCAGATGTGCGCTCTCCAGATGCTACTCATTTCACCTAACTTTATTTTAAGCAGATATTCTTGGCAGCTTGTCATGTCTTACCTCAGTTTTAACAAGGCAGAGCAAGCAGAGAGAGACAAAAAGAAGAGAAGGGAAGAAATATGTTTGACAGGCTAACACGGGATGAACCCCGAGGTCGTTCCAAAAATGTGTTTCACACTAAATAGTATATTTTGGGTCCAGCTCTGGGGAACTCACATCGCAGCCTGAGGAGCTTTGCAACATCAGCCAAGGAAACTGATGTGTTTACTAGGCAGTCTTTTATCTGAGGAAAGAAAGATGCCAAAACCTTCATAACACTTTATGAGATTATATTTCACTGTACAACATTGTACAAGCTGCTGAGGTTGTGTAGGATTGTGCAGCAACAGGGTCAAAAAGGCTCGAAAAAGCCTTTCATATGGATGAAATGTTCAACATCTCATGTCTGCAAAGAGCTTCGTTTTTACAGCTGTACTCGTTTGTGACAAAAAAGACAATAACAGGCAAATAAATTGTAATAATAATGGTATTAGAAACATGATACAAACAAACATTGTACGTCCACTCAAGCAAAATCTGCCACATCTATCACAATTATACACATACATACAAAATTAGACTGTACTCTTAAAGGGGAACTCGTCTTTGTCTCCCCCCCAGTGCTGGACTTTGGGGAGGGGTTTGAACAGGCTGAAGGCGCTTGATCTTTATGGCAGAGAAAGACAGGGGGTCCGAAATGCTGCCAAATCCAGATCCTTCTGAGTTGTCTGTGTAAAGGCATGAACAACAGAAAAACAATCATCAGATAAAATACTCTTCTTCACTCTTCTTAAAATCCTGCTTTAAAGGAACAGTTTTGACATTTTGGGAAATGCACTTATTCGCTTTCTGGAGGAGAGTTAGATGAGAAGATCGATACCACCCTCATGTCTGGTCGTTAAATATGAAGCTACAGCCAGCAGACTGGAAACAACGGGAAGCAGTTAGCCTGGCTCTGTCAGAAGTTAACAAAATCCTCCTAGCAGCACCTCTAAAGCTCACTAACACGTTACATCTCGTGTGTTCAATCTGTACAAAAGCTGAAGAGTAAAAAACAGCACTTATCTGCCGGAGCAGTAACCTCCTGGTTGCCTGGCAACTGCTCAGAGCCATGAAATAGTTCAGCCCCACAAAACGACGAATTGTTGTTTGTACACTTTGTTTTGTATGGATCAAACAAATGAGCTATATAACATGAGTGATCTTTAGAGGTGGATTTTGTTGCCTTTTGTCAGAGCTAGGCTAGCTGTTTCCTCCTGTTTCCAGTCTTTGTGCTAAGCTAAGCTAACTGTAGCTGCTGGCTGTAGCCTTCTATGTAACGGACACATTTGAGAGTGGTATCAATCTTCTCATCTAACTCTCTGCCATCAAGTGAATAAGCACATTTCCCCAAAATGTCAAACTATTCCTTTAAATTAATCATTCTGAGGCCTGGAAAAATGTTTTCCTTAATCTCTGTTTTTCTCCTCACCGTGAACGCCGATCATGTGCTCCAGGATCAGGACCCTCTCGGCCAGGATCTTCAGGGCCTCCCTGAGCTGCTGCACGGCCTCTCCCTGAACAACACCATCATGTTCATTTCGGACAATTTTTCAAATGAGCTCAGGAGGAAAAGATGCTAATGTGTCTTACCTCATTCAAGCCTTCTCCTGGCTCTCCTTTTGGCCCTGGTGCCCCCTGTGAAAACAGAGTAAAATAACCTTCTCTGTGTTGTGTGTGCGTGTGTGTGCGTGTGTGTATGTGTGTGTGTTTTATGCAACACAATAACCTTATACTTACAGGTAGGCCCTGCTCGCCTGTTACACCTGGAGACCCCTGGTAGAGAAAGAAAAGAGAGACATAACTTAGGACTCCTGCTCACACACACATTCTTTATCCCCCGTGCTAATCTGCCTCTTCACCAGATCTCCAATCTTAAATCATGCTAGTAGAGGAAGGGGATCAGGTTTAAAGACAGAGGCCCACTACAGAGCCGGATAAAAGAGGGGACCCGACATGGCCGCCCTGATTAGCGAGGCCTGGCCTTGGACGAGAGAGGAGGATTAGTCACGGTGACGGAGTGCGTCTTTGAAGAAAAGCTTGTTCACCTTTAATGTGTTTAAGATTGCATGACAGCCAGGACCATTTACAAACCGTAGAACAAAAAGCGTTTCGATGGTTCATCAGAATCAAATATGTTCAGCCAGCCTGCTAATCCAATAACGAGGATGGTTTTTAAAGCAGCCTCACCCTTTCCCCTGGATCTCCTTTAGGCCCAGGATCCCCTGACTTGCCTTGGAGGCCTTCCCTGCCCTTATGTCAGGAAAACAGAAGGCATTAGTGATACCAGTCATACATTCATATTTTTATTGATCAACAGATACAGATACTCACATCTTGTCCCGGCAGGCCTGGTATCCCTGCAGGTCCTCTCAGTCCTGGAGGGCCAGTAATGTCATTTACACATGGGGGGGGGGATGGATGGGGAATGGATGTCAAAATGTTTAAGTTTGGCTCTGACTATTGTGCAATGTCAAAATTCAATTCATCCAATTGAACACAGTTTAATTCAATTCACAAATTATATTGTCCTGTGTGAGAGGTTTGTCAGGGTTCACAAAACAAACACACGATTAAACCCCCACGTTCTCAATGTTTCGCTTAAGCTAAGTGGCTTGAACAATCTTTTCTCATGAGTCACATATATATTTATATCTTGTACCAGTGTTTTATTGACTAATGCTCATGTTGATGTTATTGTGTTGGAGTGTCTTGTGCTTCTTCTGACATGTTCTGCTGTAAATTATTTTATTAATAGCACAACATGTTTCCTATATTTGGAAATTTTAGGATCTGGACTAGGATTTTAAATAAAGTTTTGTGAGTTCATGCATTTGTAACGATGGACCCATCCAAGAGGTTAAAACTCAATTATGGCACAACGTAAATACATAGATAAATATACATAATGCACATGTATGTTTCATTAACTGACTGAAGACATGCTGGGGATCTGTAGTGCTTCCCTCTAACGTGTAGGCAGGAAACCCAAACACAGCTTATATTCATACCTGAGGGGCCGACAGGACCAGTTGGACCAGTTGGACCAGGGGGCCCGACTATGATCTGAGGAGTGGGGAGAGCCTGTCGGACGGGGATCTCCTCTGGAGATAACAAAAAGTTTAAACAAAAAGTTTCTTTGCACAAACAATGAGAGAGACTGTAATGACAGATCAGAAAATGAGTACCTCACTGAGAGTCATTAACAATCCTGTTAGAGCAAGAGCTGGATTTACAGCTTATCATTTAGATCATGTTTTAATGTAATAAACAGTTTGTTAATGTGCAGTTACCTAAAATACCTTCATTAACTAAATCTCCTGGAGTCGACAGATGTTAAATTATTCTCTATTTCCTGGTGTGAAGGACTTTTCTTTTTTGCTTTCATTGATCAACAGTGACTTGTACGCTGTGACACGGCTACCAGCCAATTACATGTGAAAATTGCCAAACTCTCCATGACCATTGTTGCTGGAACATTGGATATTTGTGCTCCACAGACAGAAATGTAGGTTTTATTCAGTTCTTTAAATTCTTTACAATATATCACAAGAGAAAAGGTGGTTTCAATTTGACCCCAAACATTTAACAAATGTAAATATCAGTGTTTTGTACATTTGTGCTTCTTTTGTTGTTTTTATTGATACCAATGGCACAGCTGGTGAGACTTTTTGTCCCCCCACTGTCAGGTGTTACAGTAATAAAGTGGTACCGTCTAAGCCAGGTATTACGGTACACTGTGCCGATGTTTCTCAAGAGTTTCTCAAGTCTCCGTCGCCTGAAGACAGACATGCAGCTCGTGAGTAGGCAAGGCAGGCAACTGCTTGGGGCCCCAGGCCATTAGAGGGCCTTGAGGGCTGACAAACTTTACTCCACAGCAATGTCTCAAAACCCCCTCCCCCTTAAACAACCAATGGACGATTTGCAATGACATCTCAGTAGGAAACATCCCTAAAGGGGCCCCATGTCATTTCCGTCGAACTTGCATGATTCACGTAACATTCATTCATTTATAACATAATGGTGATGAACGCTGATTGGAAGGGTATTTTTGGTGGGAATTTTTGCCTAGGGCCACAACAGACTCTATACTTGCCACTGCCTGAAGACATGCATCCGACTTACAATGCAGAGAAACCTGCTTTTCCTGCACACAAAGACCTGACTGATGATTTGCACAAGAACAAGGTGTTAAATACCTTTTGCTTTGGGAATGAGAGGCACACTTTGTACTTTGGAAAATAAGCCTGTGGGACTAAACCTCGCTGTGCTGCCTGTCTATTTGTATCTTAGTAGGCATATTGGATGTAAAAACTCGCTCCTTTTGAATCGGCACCCACTTGTCCGTAGAAGGCCTTGCGCTTTTAGCGCTTGTTTGCGCTAAAAAAAGCTGCTACCATTTTGATCTGGAAGTACCTTGATGAGAAGAGGGAATGCATTTCTTACTACATTTTATTTGTATATAAATGGTAGGCTAGGCTGAGATTGAAAGGAAGCTGATGTGAAAAAGTTCACTAGCCTACTACATCATCCAAAGCTGGAACCCCCCCACTTCAAAACTCATTCAGGCGCCGCTGCCCTTTACTCACATTCAAGGGTGGCCACGGATGCAGGTGACCATGTAGTTTAGTGTGAAAGCAGCTTTTAAACTCTGTTCTCTGCATAGACCTCAACAAACATCCAATACAGTTGAATTGCAGACGTCAAAATACGCAAATGAGGTTTTGTTGTTTAGCAGCGAACACAGTTTCATCACAGTTATCGTCAAATTAACAGGAAAGGATTTCCAGTACGCCTTTGTTTGCTGTATCCATCCATACATCGATACTATCAGGGTCTCAAAGAGCCTAAACCTCAGGGTCCTTTTTCCAACCTAATAGAAGAGTTAAGACCTCGAGGTTCACCAGACGGGCTACAGAGTTTCATCAGCAGTAAACAGTAGGATTAAATCCAATGTGATTGACAGGAACAGCTGGCAGATCCTAAAGAGGTCCCATTTAATGGAGCAGTAAATGCCTGGACATGATCTATCTTCACTGAAAACATTCAGGAGGTGGAAGTCCTGCCTTGCTCTCAGCATGTAGGATATTTTAAAGCTTGTTAAGTATACATTTTGTTTGCTACCACGCCACACTTCCACTTCCTCTCCACTTTAACATATGCTCAGAATCAGTCTTCCCCTGTGTTGAGACAGCACTGTTACATTGTGGCTGCAGTCCACAGAAAGGGTCTAGAAGGAGCAGATTTCCCTCTGGAACTAATTTTCTAATGTTACAGTCTCCTCGAGCCTGGCTGCCTCCCCAAGAAACTCCACATGAGTGGCAGACTATCTCCTCCCCCGTTCATAGCTAGCCCAGATTTTGGCTCTGGGCCGCGGCCTGTTCCCCCAAATGCAGACTGTTGTGCTGACAGCTAACAAATTAGGCCTGATTTACAGCCAGTTGGCCCCCCTCAGCTTACATGGTCCCACAGACCCAAATCTACATAGTTCCAGACCCGCAGACACAGTCCCGGGCTCAGAAAGGCAGACGCAGCCAAAAGCCTAATCGGAGCCAGCAGTCTTCATGAGGTAATGATTATAGCATGGACTTCTACTGCCTCCCTGTGGTGAAAAATCTTTTAAACGTGAGAGATAGACCAGGTGCAGAGGGCCTTTTTATTCTAGCTTGTATATTTCAAAAGATATGAAGTTTAAAGTTTGAGAAATCAATTATTTTCATGTTTCCAGCACTTTATATATATTTGATTGTACAGATGTTTGTGGGGAGTAGACAAAGAAGAAGATGAATGAAAAATTTCTCAATATATTTTTCTAACAGATTCAGTCTTTTTAAAACCACCTGAGCTAATCTTGTGATATATACGCGGGTATTTGGCTCCATCGTTGGTGGTTGCAGTAAACAGTGGCTCAGCAGCAGCAAGACATACGGAAACAATTAAACTAAATCTGAGCCAGCCCTTCGCTGCAAAGAAACAATACTCCCTCCATTACAAAAGTAAGTCTGTCGCTGAAAGCTAAAGACACATATTGCTCACTTAATCACGTGGTAACAGCTGCAGGATGCTTTAGTCTCTGTGCTTCCACCTGTGCCCCTTTTGAACCTTTTTCCATACATAGAGACCTGGCCAGGGTTCATGTTCTGCCTGACAAAATGATTGCAAAGAGAACAACAGGATGAACATAATGAATGAGATGTGAGAGTGTTTGAAACTGGCTAAGCACATGATTCATCAAAATGGACTTGTGGCTTTGGCTTCAATTCAGATCATCCAAAAACTGAATGCTTGAATGGTTTTACAATTGTTCTTGGGTCAGAATTCAACCATGTGTGTGAGATCTACCTCTATTATGTTCTCGTTTGAGGACATCTGGGACAATTTAGCCCTGAGTTACGGTAAAAGAGTGAATTTGATTCACTCACCTTCATTGTCCACATGAAAAACGTCACCCCGCACTCGGATGGGAGAGGAGCTCGGCCCTGGAGGACCCGGTGGACCAGGAAGGCCAGGGAGACCTATTTCTCCTGGTAGACCTCTGTCTCCCTTTGGTCCTGAGCACCAAGGAAAAATACAAAATACAATTAATCAGCCAATTTGTTATATTAAATAAGCATTTTGTCAAGTTGCTTCCCCTCGATAGTCACAATCATCCCCACACCATCCTCAAATGATTAGATGAGACTGGAAGGTCTCATCATGATATTTTACCGAAGGGTCCAGGGAGGCCTGCTCTGCCAGCTGGACCCGGAGGTCCAGCAGACCCTGGAAGCCCTGGTGGTCCGATGGGTCCTGGAGGCCCTCTGCCTCCTGCTACTCCAAAAAAAACAAAGAGACAGTCAGAGTCAAATGTAGAGATCAAGGAATAGTTCACTCAAAAATGATTTAAAAGGGCACTTTATTTTTTATTTTACACATGAATTTCAGTTTACTCGCATGGGGTCTAATAAAATACATTATTGATTTCCATTATGGGAAATGTAGGATCCAGCATTTTTGGAGCTTGACTCATAATCATACAAGTCAGGATATCTCAGCCTCTGATGCTTTAATTTACACTGTTTTTTTGTTCGAATCTTTCTCTCACTAGTCCTGCAACTTAATGGAAGTGTAGTACTAAATTACTGGAGTACCCCTTTAACCTCCTTGCTGCATCTCAGTGTCTCACCCACTGGTGCCAGAATAGGGGGGACAACAAGACTTTTTGTCCTCCCACTTTCAGGTGTTACGGTAATAAAGTGATAACATCTAAGCCAGGTATTACGTCATGAATTTTCAGTCTTCCAAACCTTATTAAAAAAAAACAACATACTGACTGGATGGTTGGTTGGTTGATTGGTTATAGTGTAACAGTTCTCAGAGTGAGTGAAAAATAAATAAAAATGTCTGTGTTTCCAATCATCCACCAAAACATGAGCAGCATAAACCAATAATCTATCATCAATCTAATTTGTGTTCTATCTGCAGCCAATGGATGAACTGTAGGATGAACTCTGCATTTGTCTTATAATGATGTGTGTTAACACTCTCTGGAACAAGCACGACCAGCCACATAAAGCCAGTGAAGATGTAAATGTTGGACCACAGTGTGATAATTTAATATAGAATTAAGGGGTGTAAGTTGCTACATGTGTTATTCCAACAAACTTCATTGGAGGTTTGACTTTCTGTAAATAGCAGTGAACTATTCCTCTAATCATCTCTGAGTATTGAAATTTTATATTTGTTGTTCTTTGCCTTTTTTCAGACATTAACATGTTATGAAACCGCTCCTCTGCATATTTCAGAAAGCATGTTTTTCATGATGTGTTGACACCTGGAGGCAAGTATGATGGCGGTCCAATAGGAGTGGGTTGGGGTGTGTCCACCTCATTGTCTGTTGAGCCCTCTGGTAAACTGCTGACTGTCGGCAGGGATGAACGCCCCTCTTCTAACAGCTTGATCTGGAACAAGAGCAGCAGACTTCAGATGCATCTGCACTCTGGTACGTATAAAGTGATCTGTGTACAAATGCTCACTAAATTATTCACAGGATAAAGACTTGTAGGGATCAGAGGGATCCTCTTTACCTTTGATTCGATGGCATTTATTCTGCTGTTCATGTCAGTGAAGCTGGTACAGTTCAAACACTCTGCAAGAAAGAAAGGAAGACAAGTTTAGTTTCCGTGTTACAGCCGGCACACATGCTGCTTCTTCTCCATCTGTCTTTTCCTTTCTCTCCGTCTCTGCCTCGTCTCTTTCATCCCTGTTTCTTTTTTCATCCTGGCACCATCAGCAGTATCTTTCTATCTCACACTGAGCAGGTCAAGCCAACACACACAAGAACAATGTCCATCAAACCAGACTTTATTAGGAATTCCTCCTTAAATCATGTCACTCACTCACAGAATAAATATTATTAGACCTCTCGTGAAATTCTCTCTCTCTTGCTGACACACACACTCTCTCTCTCTCACACACACACAAGCCTGACACACACCTGCTTGCCTCCTGACTCTGCATGTTTTCTGTCTGTCTGCCCACTCGCAGTGATGGCCTGTATGCCCACACTCACATCCTCCTCCAGATACCAAAACCAAAACCATTAACTGTGTGTAGCACATGGAAACGCAAACCAACACACACACAGGCTCACAAACACACACACACCTCCACCCACTTTCACTGCCATTTTCCAAAAGTCAAGAAAAATGTAATTTATAGACATTTGCAAGACACAATACATTATTCAGTTTAATTTATCTAACAAAGGAT
The DNA here is from genome assembly GCA_003416845.1 of Oplegnathus fasciatus. Classification (NCBI taxonomy): domain Eukaryota; kingdom Metazoa; phylum Chordata; class Actinopteri; order Centrarchiformes; family Oplegnathidae; genus Oplegnathus; species Oplegnathus fasciatus. Next base: position 528,921 of record NTHP01000160.1, read on the forward strand.
GCACTTCACTGCATTAAAATGCTATTTAAAGCATACGTCTCGTGATATTCTATATTTTTCTTACTGTCAACAAACATCAGTGAAAAAAAAACAAAAACAATAAATTGATACGACTAAACAGTGTTGTCTGTGGAGCCAAAGCATGATATATCTTATTCCTCTGTGTCACAGACCTCCGTTGGTGTGCAAAAACTATTAAAAACACATCAATGAGCCTCACCGCTGCACTGGGTGAAATGTTCCTTCATTATGATGAACATGGGCGCTGTAGTTTATGTTGAGTCAATCCAACCTACACTGTCCTGGTCCTGTAAATACTCACTAGCCTAGCGCACAAAACATGTATTAATCTGCAGCTGAAAATAGTCCCCAACAGTTACTCCTGTTCGAGTAACATTTGTTAGAGACTACAGTGGCCCGCTTTTTTAGAAAATGACTTAGCCTCTCTTAAAAATGAAACACATATTTGTGAACTGTTTTTAAACCTGCATTAATTGATTTTTTTGGTCACTTAGTGGCTCTCACATATTATCAGCTTTTAACTTGATATGGTGAACTTGTTGCCAAACTGCAAGCCTGTGAATATTCTCATTCAGGTCAGGTTGTTGCCAAACTGTTGCTTGTTTAGACATCCTGCATATATGGAGCAACCTTATCATTCATTTGGGGACGTGTTTTTGGCCACCTGATGAATTTACGTCCAATATTCACTCTCTTTTATCTGTTTTTATTCTCTTTTACATTAAATGTAGGTATTGGCCCATTATTAATATAAAAAATGATTACAGCAGCTTTAAAGATTTATGTTCAGTAGGAACCAATGGGTTTGAGGCCACAGACAGGGTAGCAAAGTCGATAAGTATTGAGAGACGAACTAATGCATCGTTGGTTTTGGTCTTTTTATAGCATTTGTTGACAATAATCAAAATATTGAACCATGCCAGACTTATTCTTTAAGAAACATTGTTAACTCTTGGGGGGAAAGGGGCACTTTTTGCTTATTTTTTCAGGTTTCTTGTATTAATTTTTGCTGTCTGCACCAGCAAAATATTTATGTGCATGTGCCTTATTGAAATTCTTGTTTGCTCGTAACTTTCAATGTCATCTTCAGTCTGTTTTGGACACTTTGGTCACCTCTCCCACAAATTATACCATTCCAGTTACCACTAAAACCGCAGATGTCTATACATTCCTCGCTGTGCTGCAATTTTGGATCCTTTACATGAGCTGTAATCCAAAATCCAAAACACAGAATAACACAGTCTCATAGAAAAACCCAGTATTTGTTCTAAATGTGAGCCTTCGTCCGGTCTATGGCTCATAAGACGTCTGGAATGTCAGCTGTCAGTCCCACAGATGGGACCCACCCACATGGTGGTCATAGCGGGGATACCTAGAACGAGGAACAACTGGTGCTCATAAATAACACAACAACAAAAATGACCCAAACAGCTCTGGTTTGCCTAAATCATCGTCTCTGACCGCAGCACACAGGGTTTGAGGTTTCTGCTCACTGAAATAGGACAGGGTGACTGTCTGTACCATGTCTGTGTGTGTGTGTGTGTGTGTGTGTGTGTGTGTCTACAATCATGTACATCTAGTCCAGTGGTGTGTCGGACTGCGTGGGTGTGGTTTCTCAATGCCTCATTTCAACATCTTGGATCTTGCCCTAGAGCGCAGCCACAAACAGAAACAACAATCAACAGCTCAACCCAAAACACATTCCTCAGGATTCATCAACCCAAATACTGAGAGCTGTTCAAGCAAACCAGGCCAGAATGACCCCACATGAGCTGTTTTGTTGTGACTGAGGTTTCTTCAGCGACATCACCAAGGACCTCAAACGGCACAACAGCAATACTGTGGGCAATCATAGGCTCCATCCACAATGTGAGAGGACTGATGAGTTGATATGCCTTCATCTCCTCCACAGTTATTCATCATCAGCCCAGTGGAAGTCTCCACCCTCTTTTATATACAGTACATCAATCTGTGATGAATTCCACATGTTATTCTCTGATGATGTGGTGACATTTAGTTTTTAGCTATTATAGCGGTGGTGGTCTGTCAGTCGGTCAGAAGGTCCACCACTTTGGTTCAGACTGAAATATCTCAACAAATATTCAAAGGAGTGCTGTGAAGTTTTGTACAGACTGTACAAACTTTCATAGGATAGGATGAATCTTGATGACCATGAGGTTCACAGTTTTGGTTTTCAGTCAAATGTCTTGACAACTATTAGATGGATTGGCATGAAATTTGGAGCAGATATTCATGGTGTCCAGAGGATTAATTGACTTTGGTGATCCTCTGACTTTTCCTCTAGTGCAACCAGCAGGTCAAAGCTTTCACTTGTCCAGTAAAATATCTCAATATCTCAGGATAGGATGAATCTTGATGACCATGAGGTTCACACTATTAGATGGATTGGTGCAAAAGTTTGTACAGACATTCATGGTCTCCAAAGGATAAAGCCTACTAACTTTGGTGTTCCCCTGCCTTTTCCTCTAATGCCACCATGAGATTCACATTGGTGGTTTTGAGTGAAACATCTTGACAACTATGAACTTTAGTAGGCTACATATATTATCGTCCCCCTCAGGATGAATTGTAATAACTTTGGTGATCCCTTTACTTTGCATCTAGCGTCATCATCAGGTCAAAATGTCACTTTAGTTTATGACAAAATACTTGCAAAACTAAAGACATTCCCATCAGCCTCAGCTGTACTCTGTGTTTAGTGCAAAATAGCAAATGTTTTTTACTTTTACTCAACTTTTAAACAAGCTTCAGAGAACTTGGTGCATTTTCAAATGTCAGAGCAGAGAGTGATAGTGACAGTGTAGTACTTTCACTCAAAATGCATCTTGTCTAGTAGCTGCTTTGCTGTACGGTCAGTTGATAGTGAAATAAGCAAAGCTGCCTCGTCCATGACGGCTTTCTCTTCCTCATACACTAAAGTAAGGCTTCTCTAAATCCACTCTTCACTGCTAATGAGCTAACTTGTCCAATCTTCATCTCTTGTCCAACGAGAGCCAGAAATAAACCAGCCATATCTTATTATGTCATAAACACACACACACCACAGGAAAACACCACAACTGAGCCAATCTACCAGAAATGTGAACCAGAGCAAAACAACTGCGCTTTCTTTTTCTTTCTAAAGGTGAGGGGCGGGATTTCCATTCCTGCAGTTGGAATTTAATTATATTGGGTTAGAAAACCAAACTTCCGCTGTGCTCGAGCTGATGTTTAGAACGGGGCCGCAGCTATAGAGTCTGTTTGGATCCATAATTACACCATGGCAACATAAGACAGGGTTATTTTTCTTGGATTGCACTCAGCTCATGGGAAAGATTCAGAATTGAGTTGTCTTTAGTGGGAAGCCAAATAAACAGAAAGAATTGAGAACTTTTTCTGCTCCAAAGAGATGTGAAGGAAGGATTTTTATGTTTGAGCAGTTTTTCAAATATTCAGATGCTTCATCTTGTCTGACGTTATTGGAGATTCACAAAAAATTAGGCCAAGACATAGCAAATGCAATGTTACAAGACAAGTGAAAATGATTTAAAATGACCACAGAATACTTTAATCGCATAAAATGCAATTAGTAAAAATATCAGATTGCTGGGTAATGCGGCATGCAAATGGATTACATGTCCATAAATAACATGATATGGAAGCGAAGCTGACGTTTGTCTTATGTGATAAGCAAAATTGTTAAGTCTGGTGATGAAAACTGAGAGACTAGAGCAGACTGGCTGCTTGGATCAAATTCCCTCCAGGCCAAGCACAGAGTGTAAATAAGATTAGAGACTCTTGGAGGATAAATCTTCATTTCAACATCAGAGGAACCAAAACAAAGAGCGTATTTCATGTCAGCAAACGACCAGTTTAATGAATCATCGCTTCCATTATTGTGTGATCTACAGTACAAGACAAAACAGGAAATTTTGGCAGGAGTGTAAGTCAGACTGTGGGCATCGTCTGTTGAGGCAGCTACATTTCCTACATTAGACCTGGATATAGATCAAAGAAATCACTCCCTTCCTTCAGTTTTTTGCACACACAAACACACACACACACACACACACAGACAACCTCAACCACAAAACAAACCATGACGCACACAGCTGGGGACAGTCATTTTCATTGCCGCTAAATACTTGCTCTGTCTGTGTTTGTGAGCAGGACGGAAGGATGATGTATTGAAACATCTTCTTGGACCATCTTAAGAGTCGCTGTCACATCCCCAAGATACACAGACAAGTGTGTGCCCAGTCTGTAAGCTGTGTGTGTGTGTGTGTGTGTGTGTGTGTGTGTGTATGTGCAGACCACAGTCGGCCTCCAAGAGCTGGCTGCGCCCCAGGAGCCTGTTGTGTGTCGGCCCCAGCCAGCAAGTGGTCAGCTATTGCTGGCATGGAGAACAGCTGGCACAGAACACACACCCACACACATATGCACAGACACACACATGCACAGACAGACGCACACACACTCCTACTGTCACAAAATCTCGCACTCACTAAATCACACACCCATTTTGACTGCAGTGGCTGCTGGAGGACGGTGAACTGAGCTCTTTTTTTGAAAACCAAGATGTCTAGTAGTCCACAGTGGGACCATTTAGCACTTTTCAGCATCATGCCAGCTGACAGGCCACACACCATTTCTTTAAACTGAAGCTTTGCAACATTTTGCAAGTAAGAAATACTTGGCAATTAATGGAATTTTTTCCCATTAAAACTGATGCAGAACAAGACGTGGTCAACGACTAAATAATGGACTTCAAAACCACAAAGAGGCACCGCTATTAATCTGACATTCCTCCTCACAAAATGCTGCTACCCAACAGGCGTAGTCATGAAACAATGACAAACTGAATCTCTTCCAGTCTGAGAGTACAGTAATTTCTCTGTCATTCCCTCATGCTACCAGAATGCATCCACTCGTCCCATCGCGCTGCACTCTGTCCGGCCCTTCAGCCAAGACAGCACGCACCGCTCCGGTGCTGAAAAGCTAGCAACACATCAGCCGCAGTTAGAGATGGATGGCCCTGCTGGTGCACAGACATACAGTCATCGTCATGCTATGAGATGATGTTGTGTGAATTCAGTGAAGAGAGACGATCGCACAGTGATCGGCTGAAATAAGGGCGACATTTTTGAGGCGAGGATGGTTTTGGAGCGTCGTGTGATGAAATGGAGAGAGTGAAAATGGTGGAGACACATAGACAGAAAGAGTAAGAGTGGCAGAATATCGTATGAGCCTTTATTTTCAGAGGCTGGAGCATGTCAACCATGCCACTTATGGAAGTGGTGAAGACAGTAGAGGATTTTGGTTATTTGCAATGTTTTGATGTAAGTTGGAGAGTAAATGTATGGTTTTAAGGGCTTCAGGGTTGGCAATGCTGAAATATCCCAACAACTGTCACATGGATTGTCATGAAATTTGGTATAAACATTCGTGTTCCCCCGAGGATGAATCACACTGACTTCGATGATCCCCTGACTTTTCATCTAGCACCACCAGCAGCTTGCCATTTCTGGTTTGGAGTGAAATGTCTCAACAACTATTGGATGGATCGCCACGACATTTGGCACAGACATTCATTTACCTTTCCGGATGAATCACGTGATTCCTAAACCTTTCCTCTACCGCCATCATCAGGTCAAAATGTTTTCACCAACACCTGAAACAACCTGTAACACCTGAAAAAGTAATGACATTCCCATCAGCCTCAGCTGCACTTTGTGTGTAGTTTGTAGTAAATGTGCTAAGTTAATTAAGTTTACCATGTGCCCACCAAACATGGTAAACATTATACCTGCATGTTAACACTGTCATTGGGAGCATGCTATGATGTTAGCATTCAGCTAAAAGCCTCGCTGTGCCAAGGAGTAGTCTTGTTTGTAGTTTGTGCACAACTTACCACTAGCATTGATAAGAGAAGCCACCTCAAACAATAGTGATTTTTTTCTTAGTGAACAAAACAACACAAAACTTGTTATATGAGTTCTGAACTTGTAAATGTGAAATTGGGGCTTGAAGGCAGCAGACAGATAGACACACACAACCTTACACATTAAGGGGCAAAACTCCTGGCAGCAAAACCCAACAGATTACACCAACCTTCATGGACACACTTAATGATCTTAGAGACCTTTCCAGGAACCTTTTCGGGAACTTTACCTGCTTAACTCAAACAGATGTATGGAGCTGCAGACAGAAAGACAGAGGGACAAATGGAGGCAGGAAGACCCAATGATAAGCTGATGAAAGAAATGAAAAACGGCAGAAGGAGCACGAACAGATAGATCATCATCCATCAGGCAGATCAGGCCAGGACCAGGAACAACTGAGCTATCCCATAGCTGCCAGCAGGTCAAAGGGTACCGTCTGACCTATATTTGAGCACAGCCAGGGATGTAACAGAGACATCAGTCATATCCTCACACTGTGGAGATTGCAGCCTGGAGGAGCACATGTGGGATGCGGTTCTGTTTTATCACTTTACTCTAAGGAGAGGAGAGCGGCAGATCTAAAGGACATAGGAAGTTAGATAAGTGGAAAGCAGAAAGGAATATAGAAGATAAAGAGCCCGGCAGTGGCAAGAAAAGGCAAGGGCAAGGTAAGGGCAAAACAGCAAAGGCCTGCAAGGGGATGAGAGCAGATGATAAAATGGAAAAATGGAAGAAAGGTATTTCTGAGTGATATAATATAGCTGGTGTTCTAGATAATCCCTCCGACAGTGGGTTTTAACACACTTCCTCCTCATCCAGCTGCAGAGGGGAAACAGTGACTTTAGCAGCTTCATAGCTGTAGCATTAACAAATTAACACATTCAACATCCTAAGCTTTCCACCACCTTTTCACTTCTTTAATGAAATTCATCATTCACTTTACTAATACAAATCCTGTGCTGGCACACCCAGCATTAAACTTTGTTAAACTTCTTTTCCTGAGCTTTGCATGAGATCAAAGGTTGCCGCTCTCATCAAGGAGGAGGGGGCGTCCTGGCACTTATTCTTTTTAGATGAGGCTCCCTCATACACAGATCCCTGCTGTTAATATGATCATGTGTGTAGATAGGTGCTGGGGTGCTGTAGTGACGGAGAAGGGAGGAGGGGGTGGGGAAAATTACGAACACATTTCTCCCAAATGTGTTCCATGCCGTCATGTGTTAGCACAACTCTGCTGAAAGCAAAATGTAAATCTTGAGATGCACTGTACACAGCCAGCACAAACCAGACTGTCAAAAATATTGACGGGTCAGGGTGTCGACGAAATGTATTCGGAAAACGCCCACTTTCCATTAGCAAACACAGAAAAATTCATGCTTTGCGACCGGCTCGGCCACATGCTCCATGATATTTCAGAGAGTTATAAGGTTGTAACAGAGGACAAAACAAACACGCAATGAACACACAAGAGGACTTGTAAAAGCCAAAACCAACTGTAAAAATACTTGTCGCACATTTAATGACTCACTGCAGCTCAAACTACGGCATCACTTTTTCAGATTTGTGCTAAATGTCAAACATCTTCAGGGATTCAACTTATGATTCTATTTTCTCACTTAATTGTTGGGTGTAATAAATGTCAGAAAATAATAATGGCTGTCCATCGTGATTTCCTAAAGCCCAAAGCGATGTATTCAAATTGCTTGTTTTGTCTGAGCAGCATCCCAAAACACAAAGATGTTCAGTTTAGTATCACACAAGACAAAGAAAAGCAGAAAGCCCTCACAGAAGCTGGAAACGTGAATCATAAACCCTACATACGGCATGATAATGTTTGCGTTGATACCAGTGCTGATTTGGCCTTCATATAGTGTAGTGTGTTCTCTTTATAATTCAAAACAAAGAAAACACTTCTCACATTACAGCACACCAAAAACATTAATTTTGTAAAAGGCTATTTTCTCAGGTTTTTTCAACAAAAGAAACACTTCAGGGTTTAGAAGACGAAAACATGAGTGTGTGCAGAGGTGAGAGGAACAAGCATCTCCTCAGCTTACACAGACTTAACTTCTGCTTTATGTATCTTTATCTACATCTCTGAAGGGCCTCGGGGGCCTCTGAAGTGGAGCCAGAACCCCATCAAACTGAAACCAGAGGTGACGTCATCTTCATTGGTTAAGGCTGTCCTCTCTCGCTCTGATAAAACAGCTGGCTCAAAGCCCCCATTGCAGCAGGTTTCTGCTACACAGAGTTGCATGTACAGTGTCGGCTGAGTGACATAAAGACACAAGGATTCTGTTACCAACCAGGATCGTCCACGCTCAAAGGAACAGTTCGACATTTTGGGAAATACGCTTGCTTTCTTGCCGAGAGTTAGATGAGAAGATTGATACCACTCTCATGTCTGTGCAGTAAATATGAAGCTAAAGCCAGGAGCCAACAAGCATAGCTTAGCACAAAGAGTGGAAACAAGGGGAAACAGCTAGCCTGGCTCTGTCCAAAGATAACAAAATCTGCCTACTAGCACCTCTGAAGCTCATTAATTAAACTAATTAAAATTTTACATCAAAATTGCCAAGTTGTGGTTTTATGGGGGTTATGTGCCAGACTATTTCTTCACCACGAACAGTGACTTCCGTGGCTTCTTTATGCTAAGCTAAGTTAATTGGCTGCTGGATGTAGCTTACTATTTAACAGACAGACATGAGAGTGGGATCAATCTTCTCATCTAACTTTCGACAAGAAAGCGAATAAGCATATTTCATAAAAATGTCAAACTATTTCTCTAAAGATGATATAAACAGAAGTATATCTTCATGATGATGCCATATGGAAACCTTTGTTAGTTCTGTAGTACATCTTTTACTCGTTGATTATTAGAATAACTCTTGTAAAAAGACCTCAGAAGTTCTTAAGTATGATGCATGACCTATTCTCACAAATGTTATACCTTCCTCTCCAACAACCAATATACAAAACACAATTAAAACCAAACAGAAACTGTCTGTATTAATGAAACAGCCAAAAATCAAAGCCATGAGGGCAGAATATACTGAAAATTAGAGGCCTATCAGTCATGGTTTGTAGTGTAACTTTAAGCTGTCCTCCTGTGGCATTATTATTACTTCAAAGTTATTCCTGATACACATGTATACTGTATCTGAATTCACTGACTTTGTTGCACAAAGGTTAATCCACATGAGGAGAACCAGTCTTTGTTTCGGAGCTGTGGCCTGATCTTAACACGGTCACGTCTGTTACAAAGACCTGGTGGAGGAGTGTCATGCTCGTTAATCTCAGTGGGGCCACTTTCCCACAGAACCGGCTCTCTGCTCTGCTGCCGTCTGGGCAGCTTGTAGCAGCTGGAGTCCTGTGGGACAGAAACTCCTCGTTATACTTCACTCTTCTCTTCTCTTCTCTTCTCTTGCTACACAGCTGTTTCTGCTCTGCCAATCCTAACACCTTGTTGTTTCTCGTGCACTCGTCCTAACTTTCTCCCCTCGGTGTCCTCTCTTTCTATAACGCCGACACACTGACCCCTGCCAGCTCTCCCTCCGCTCCTCAGTGTGAAGCAGACTGTCAGTGACATCAGCCTCTGTCTTTAAGGCCTCCTCACTGAGTCCAACCTGGCCTTCTGTCTCTCCATATGGAGGCAATTTTCCTCCTGCTTCTATAGCCATTAGAACTTGCAAATACATTTCAGCGAACGTTAAATAAACAGCCAGATTACTTCTTCACACTCCTGCAACCACTTTGGTCTCAAGTGAACCATAATCTCTGGCAGTACAGACTCAGCGGATATAGCTATGTGTTAATCTTTGTGTGGAATAATATCCACGGCCGGGCAAATAATGGTTTCCAAAGGCTTTGTAATAATGTCTGTGTTTATTCCATTAGTATTAATGTGTGTTTTCTTAACTCTTGGTAAACCTTGCCCATCCAAGTGCAACAATGAATAATTTTGCAAAATGGAACAAGGTGTGGTAATTATGACCAATAAGCAAAACTTGCTTATTGAGGTAACTGTTAATCTTGGACAAATGTGGACAGACCATGCCAGTGTTTTTCAGTCCCGCACAAATTGCTGTATTGCCCAGCCCAAAGAAATCTACCAAGTTGTTGGGTGTACTAAATAATTTTAATAGAAAGCTGTTAAAATAACTGCATTTTAAATAGCTGCAGCCAATGTAGCCTCAAGTTTTTACAGGCATGCACAATGTTTAAAATACAATATGTGAAAACATGTTTGTCAGTGTGGTTGTGAGCAGTGGACACATATATATAAATGTACATATACATATATATATATATATATATATGTGTGTGTGTGTGTATATGTA
>NTHP01000160.1:539234-563108 GCA_003416845.1 Oplegnathus fasciatus
TATATATATATATATATATATATATATATATATATGTATAAGAAGCAGAGTTAAAGCAGCCCTACATTAGACCTCCATCCACCCTCCCGCTCTTGTTTCTTCAGGCTGACTGTGGTTGCTCGCCCCTTGGTGAAAATTTTGGTCTTTACTGGGCTCGGAGTCTGCGGTCTGTGGTATCCAGGAGCAGTGCTGCCCATCACCGAGGCCAGGACTACCTCCCACTTTACAAGCTGCTCTGCTGGACGTTCCTCTGAGCTTTTTTCATTCATTCTTTTGACTTTAATAGCCTTGATGATATTCGGAGAGACAGCTAAAACTGCCTCCGTGCTAGTCTACGGTTAACAGAGCGGTATGTGTGTGTGTGTAAATGTACAAAGAAAGGGAGATACAGAGGGAGACAGCTAGTGATTCAAATCCTCCTTCCAGGCACAGAAGCGTCTTGAATGCACGGCTGTAAAAGAAAAGGTACAAAACCACAGAGCACAGGATCCCTTTCAACTGTTGTTTTACTGCAGTCCGTGTTCCCAAAAGTAATCCGAAACAGGCGTTCAATCTTAATTCAAAACAACTTTACAATCATATCAAAAGGCCAACTCCTGCACAGAAGCACGGTTAGCAAGCTACCCGACGACACACCACCAAACATAAAAAAGGCACTGATGTGGGTAAAGCTGCTAAAAAGACACAGATGGGTTCGTGCAAAACACATGGCCTTTATTTCAGACCACAATCTCCCCTGCAGTGTTTGAGAATTGCATCACGTGAAAGAAGAAAAAAAAAAAAGCAGAGATAAGAAACTCACCTTCACGACACTCGTCTCCCACAAACCCCGGGCAGCACCTCCACTCCAGCACAGTGACCTGCTTGTATGTAACCTTGAAGGAGGGTCTGATCAGGGTCCTGTAGCTGTAGAAAACAGCACATGATCTCTGATTTCAGGGACATTTATTGTAGCTACATGCAGTAACACACACATACAAATATACAGATAAGATCGAACTGCCAAATATTAATGTCTGATTCTTTTTTTTATTTTTTGGGGGCCTTTTTTTTGACAGTGGACAGCAGAGTGAAGACGAAACTGAGGAGAGAGAGGGGGAATGACAAGTGGGGACAAGCAGGTCCCGGGCAGATTTGAATTGGGAACGTTTCAATTATATTATACTTGAATATTTCCATTTCAAGCAACGTTATAGAGATTCAGTCCCTTCTATTTCAAAGGGAAACCTTTATAAGACTTTGAAAAAGAAATATAAGTTCATTGTGTCGATAATACTTCTGTTGCTTAAATAAAAATTTGAATGCAGGAGTATTTCTACTGTTGTATTAATAGTTTTACTTTTGTAAAAGATCTTCTACTACCACTGCAGATAAAAGTGAAAACAAGACACAACAGAGGCCACATGGCCCCCAAAAACATTAAATCCGCCCCTGGCCCCATATTCATAACTGAATAACTGAACAGTTTCAGCATCACAGACAACTGAAAGATCTAACGGGAGAGGAGGACTTGGCTGAAAGGGGGGTAACTGTGAGGACTCTGATGGTACCTGATGACTTTGGAGCAGGGTCCGGGCCATCGGCAGCCCTGAAACACTCTCTGCACTGTGGTTTCTGTGCCATTGGGCACCTGACAGGACACTGTTCTGGAAACAGTATACTGACACCAGTTCCTACAATACAAATAAAACAGATTTCACACTTATTATCAAGACTATATGAAGGAAATCTTACATAATCAATGGCAATAAGACATCATGTGAAAATGTGAAAACGCAGAAAATAACAAACTGAAACACAATTTAATGTAGCCGCAACATTCACCAGCAAACCAGTGTTTATTGCCCCAGACACACAATCAGAAATGTTTACAACATCTGCAGTGAAAAAGTGCCATATACAGTATGCACATGTGCTCACCTGAGTTGGGTACGGGACCCGGTACCCGGCGGTCCAGTGCTGCCGCTCTGTTCCGATTTGATGCGCTGCCGCTGCACAGTGATGCCTGGAAAGTGATAAACGAACCCTGTTCCCAGCGAAGGACAGACTAAACTCATCCACATGCACAGCGCGTAGAGGAACGATAAAGCCATCATCTCCTTGTGATTTATCCCTGACAGAGATATCCGACGAGTTTCAAATAAATGCTGAAGTTATAAATCCCTCTTTGACAGACCTACAGTGTCTGAAGTGGAATGGGGAAATACAGCCTAAGCGAACCCCACAGAAACCATTAAAGAGCTGATCATTTCGTCTTCCCAACGAGAAACAAACTGGCCCTCTCAAGAGCCCAACATGAATGACACACAGCCTCTTCCTATAGAATAATGCGGTTTTCTGACGTTTGACATCGTGCCGAGGACTGAGGAGTCAAATATCCAGTGCGCGTAAAAAGCGCGCAGAGTGTGAGGGCTGGAGACGGAGTGCGTAAAAGCGCATCTGGTCCCGATTGAAAAACCACGACCCTTCAGTTTTCATAGAGGTCCTATGATGAAGAGATGGCCAATAGTGAATTCACAGTTACTGAACTCTACCGCAATGTCTTTATCTAATATCTATTGTCTCCATTCTCCTGACTGCCTGTCATTTAAATCAGCACGAGTCAAGAGGAAACAAAGACATTATGATCTTACAATAATCTGATGGAAGGATGATAAATGTGGTCGTTTTCATCACTTTGTCTTTTTTTTTTCCGTTTGGACACTCTTTTGCCAACTACAGATATACTGAATGATTTTATAATATCAGCACATTTAATGCTTTTAATGAGACGCTGACCACCCAAATTTGAAGCCAAAGCTAAATATGAGGTTATAAATACGGAAGCCCATTTTTGCCAGGGGAAAAAACTGATGAAAAGAAAAAAGGACTAATAAAATACCAACGGTAAGTCAAATTATGTTAAATTATGATTATAATTTTGACTTGCTATCTTATAATTTCGACTAAAGTCATAATTTTGACTTAGTAAGCCAATTTTTTTTGGATTGCTTAGCCCATAGCTTTGACTTTAGAAGTAAAATGGATGTCTTACCTCATAATTTTGAATTAGTAAGCCAAATGTCTGATTGATTACCTCACAGTTTTGCCTTTGGAAGTAAAAATGGATGTCTTACCTCATAATTTTGAAGTCATATTTTTGCCCATCTCATAATTTTGACTTAATATCTCGCTGTTTTGACATAGTGCGCCAAGCTTTTTGACCTATTATCTTATAATTGTGATTTGGTAAGCCAAATGTCTGATTGATCACCTCATAGTTGTGTCTTTGGAAGTGAAAATATGGATTTATTTCCTCATAATTTTGAATTAAGAAGTCATACTTTTGACTGTGTCGTGCTTTTTGACTTAGAATCTCATTGTTTTGATTTAGTGCGCAAATTTCAAACATTTAATTCATTTTTATTCTTTTCCTGGAGGAACTTGGCTCCCATATTTACTGACTGGTCCCAGTAGTTCACTGCACCAGTTCAGAAACCACTGTGGGAATGAAGGTACGTGTCCTGGTCGTGAGCGCCCCCTGCTGACACTTCATGCTCCGTGCAGGCCGCAGACGGAAGGAGACGTGTCCCACTGTCAGATCAGCCTGAGCGGACGGATGGAGGCAGATAGCACCGGTGGCAACATGGAGGAGAAAGCAAACGTGGAAATGGCAGAAAACCCCTTTGAAGCTTACATTGAGTCTCTTCGCCAGCAGCTGGAAGAGCAGGACCCGGTTTTTCTGATCGGACTCGTCGTCGCTTTGGCGGTCGTTGTCATCACCTGCGGTGAGAAGAAGTTACCGTTAGCTGGAGCTCAAGTTAGCATGCTAACATTAGCTTAGCAGGCTAGGCCTATAGGGTTTAGCTTAGCTTAGCATAGTTAGCCTCAGAGTGTTGGGTTGTTGAGAAGCGGCTTTATCAGCGGGTTATTGACTTTTAATCTGTAACTAATGTTCGTTTAATAAAGGAATGTGTGCTTCAAATAGTAGCTGAATTAGCAAGCCAGAAAGCTAACTGCTAAGCTAAAGCAAACAGCTGTCAGTTGCACAATTTGTTAGCATTTCCCACGGAAGTCATTCAGTTTTATTGAGTGTTTTTTTGGTTAATAGATAACAGGGTTTTTTAATCCCTTCCTGCTTTCTCCTTTCAGTTTTTCTGAAGTACTTCCTCACCAGTAAAACTGTCCGAAGTGCGGTGCTGCTGGTCGGACTGTGTGACTCCGGGAAAACCCTTCTCTTCAGCCGGGTGAGTGGATGTAACTTTATCGCCACGTTGTCTCTCAGAGGATGCTCAGCTGATGAGAGACTGCTGTCAGGGTTTATCTGCTTTATGAGTGATTTCTTGTGCATTTCATGTTTTCCAGCTGCTGTCAGGAAAGTTCAAACGGACACAGACGTCCATCACTGACAGCAGTGCTCCATACAAAGCCAAAAATGACAGGGTGAGTTCAGTTATCATCATCAGTTATCGTCCTGTTATGATGAGCACGGTTTACAGCTGTCCCCTCTCCCTCCTGTATTCAGGGCAGCACCTGGACTCTGATAGACCTGCCGGGACATGACAGTCTTCGCCCTCAGTACCTGGAGAAGTTCAAATCTGCAGCCAGGTGAGTACACCTGTCTGAGTAACAGACAGTCTGTTAGTGAGGTAAGGTTACCAGAGACCTGATCAGGTATTCCGATACTTTACTTCGGCAAAAGTACTAATACCACACTGTGAAAATACTCCACTATAAGTAAAAGTCATGCATTCAAAACCTTAAGTAAAAGTATGGGAGTATTATCAGCACAATGTACTCAATGTATCAGAAGTAGAAGTACTCATTGTGCAGTAAAATGTTCCCTGTCAGTGTTTTACTTTATATCTGATGTTTCTGGATTAATATTACTGCTGCATTAATGTGCATGTTGCATTTTACTGCTGAAGATGTTTAAGGTTGAGCTCCTTTTAACTCCTTTATATACTGTTGGGTAGTTTAATCTACAGCAATGCATCATGGTCCATAAAATCATCATTTGTTTGTAGCTTCGCTGTCCTGTGAGAACCACGTATCTCTAAAAAGTTGTTTGTGATGATGTATTTTCCAGCTGATCCAAGGAGGGTTTTAAATTGTTTATTTAGTTTAAGAAAGAGGAGAATTTTCTCAACCCATAAAGGAACATTTAATCCTTCAGTTTATCATAAAAATTCAAAATCAAAATAACCAAATTTAGAGACAAATTGTCACTGGACAAATTGTAATCTGAAAAGTAACTAAAGCTGTCAAACAAATGTAGTGGAGTAACAAGTACAATATTTGCCCCTAATATGTAGTGGAGTATGAAGTTACATAAAATGGGAATACTCAAGTACCTTGAATTTTTCTTAAAGATGTAATCTCGAAGATTTTCATCTAAATAAATGTCTGTTAAGTCACTGTCTAGTGCTGAATGATGCAACACAATGGTGATTGAGCCTATGGCCTACTGATGAAAGCCTGCAGCATTTGCAGTATTATGATCCGGGTGTCTGCAGCAACTTTCCCGGAAAAATCACAAGCGGCACACAGTTAGGCTTTTAACAGCTTTTAACGCAACAGACTCGCTCTTCAGCTCACCTGTGTTTGAAGCTGCGCACAGTTTTTTCCGGTCTCTGCTGGTGTTGTGAGTAAATGGTTATTATGGCCGAACAAACAAAGAAAAGATTGATGACTACAGACGAAGAAACTTGAAACCGAAACTAAAGTGAGGTCCAAAAACACACCTGCAATTACCGATTATCGCCATAGGTGCTGTGAAAGAGAATTAAATGGAAATCTTAGAGATTACAACTTTAAGTACAGCACTTGAGTAAATGTACTTCCACCACTGGACCTGACTGATACGTATTTTCTTACTTCCTGATCACATCTTTTCCCATCACCTCTCTCTCTCTGTCTCTCTCTCTCTCTCTCTCTCGTCTCTTCAGAGCGATTGTGTTTGTTGTGGACAGCGGCATCTTCCAGAAGGAAGTGAGAGACGTGGCAGAGTTCCTGTACATCTTGTTGACGGACGCTGTGGTCTCCAGGAATGCCCCAGCTCTCCTGGTGGCATGCAACAAACAAGGTACTGAGAAAAATCACCCAGTTATCTGCACTTTACTTCTTGTTCTTCATTTTCAGCCTGCGCCTGAAGTTGCTTATTTGTTATGAGGTACTGTTATTAACTCGTCTCTTTTTATTACAGATATCACGATGGCAAAATCAGCTAAACTCATTCAGCAGCAGCTGGAAAAAGAATTGTAAGTTACAGATATACAGTATAAATATATACTATAATAATTTTATCTTGTTTAATTGTTGTCTTAACTGTTACGTCACAAATGTAGTGTTCCTCATATGTGTTAAGTTGTCAGTGTGTTGGTACTTGAAGTGAAAAGGTGTCCAATTATTATAGTTGGACTCTCTTCATAAGTGTTACTAAGTACATAAAGGTTGAAAGATACAATAAGTGATCATTCATATTATTTATATTTAGGGTTACACATTGTGTTGGTGTCTTTCAGTGGAGTGTTTAGGCTTTGATTGTCATCTTTAGTTTGGTAAATTAGCATTTTTATAGCGCTTTCTCTCATTCGCTCACACCAAGGAGGCCACGCAAGGCGCTGGCCTGCCCATTGGGAGCATTTGGGGTTCAGTGTCTTGCTCAAGGACACTTCAGCTGGGTATCAAACCACCATTATTCCTCAGCCTTGTCTCGTTTCTCATAGGAACACCCTGCGAGTGACGCGCTCTGCAGCCCTGAGCTCACAGGACGGCTCTGTGGGCGGCAGCGTGTATCTAGGGAAAAAAGGCAAGGACTTCGAGTTCAGCCAGCTGCCCATGAAGGTGGAGTTCCTGGAGTGCAGCGCCCGCGGCAGCAAGGGCGAAGACGGTGTGGCAGACATCGACAGCCTGGAGAAGGGTCTGGCTAAACTGTAAAATCAGCAACATCTTCAGTGCAGAATTTGCCTCAAAGACACAGAACCTCGGATCAACGTCCGCTGTCACCTCGGTAATCAAAGGAGGGATCTCAGTGGAGGATTTATGAGACAGGAGTAACCAGTCACACATGGTCCTATCTGTGCTGTCAATGCAAAAGTTAAAATGACATTAAAGGTGGAAGAACTTTTGAGACATATTCAATCAAAACACACCAAAAAGACTGAAAGCTATGTAGCAGTTTGTCAGGTTGCCCTGCAGTGCTGAGAAATCTTCATGTGCTCATTCGGTGTAAATCTTACTGTGAACATCCACCTAAAAGCGCTTTGTTTGGCTTGTTTAGGAAATATATAGTTTAAAGATTTTTGGTAAATTACAACATTTGCTGTTTATAATTATTATAGAGTTATTATAGGCATGAATTGCATTTATTCATTAACTTGAACAGTCAGCCATGTGCCTTTTTTTTCTGGTATTCTTATAGAAAAGTGTTTTGCTTGTTTGCAAAAGAATGGCAGTTTACTTGTTTGAAAGTGTTGCTTGAATACAGTGCATCTGCAATGAATGTATGAATTTACTGAGATGTTTGTAGTTGTGGCTTGTTAAAAAAAAAAAACTGACAGTATAAAGTTTATGATGGTGACGTAAATGAAGTCCACAGATTAACAGGAACAGCACAACAAAGATACGGTCTGTCTGGTGTGACACATTCAGCCTGTAATGATTAATAAGCAGCAAACATGATTTAATCATTAACACGTACAGAAACAAATCTCAACTGTATATTACATTATTTCATGGGGGTCAGCTGGGTGAAAAACAGCCCCACTGTGCGCCACAGAGCCCCAACGTATTTATCGTGTGGCTGTGTAATCTGTTTTCAAATGTCTGTGGAAGAGCAGCGTGTTTGAAATGTCACATCTTGGGAACAGCTTTCGGTTTGCTTTGTCTTTCTGTCTGGCACCTGGTTTGGATTGAGATGTTTTTACTCTATAAAAAGCACCACAGACTCACTTAAACATGCAGATTTCTTTTGTCTGATGTGGTTTTTACAGTTCACAAAAATGCATATATAGCAAAATATATTTCAAAGGATGACATTTTTTTTATAGGGCCACACACAAACAAACAAAACCCCAAATGAGCAAGGCTTGAATTAAATCAATCACACATGTAGTTTATTGAAAAACTCATACAAATGAGATTTCTGTGATGTTTGTCTGCTTCTGTGAAGGTTTTACACTGTTCAGTGCTTTCTGGAACAGAAGTTATGTTTGGTTCCTGCCCAAAGTTCAGGCTTTATTAAAGGAGAGCAAGATCCTACTGTCATAATATTAAGCAAATCACCATTATGACCAGAAGTCCAAATAATGGTGCTACCAGTTCTATCAGCATCAAACAGGAGTGTACACTTTCACAAATGCTTATAAACTAAAAGTAAAGCAGGTCATAATAGTGAATTGCTTTGACCAGAACAAAAGGTAAAGAACATGTTGTAAAGTGCGTGGATCTATAGTTGAGACAGAGCGTAGACCGTCAGACTGGAGCTCTGATCTGCGACTACCACACTGGGTTCTCCTTTCAGCACAGCAGGGCACAACCAGTTCACCTTGTCCCCGTGACTGATGCTCAGTTTGGGTCCAGACTTCTCCTCCGTCACCTCCTCTGCCCCTGCTGCCACTTCATCCTCCACTTCAGCTTCTTTCTCTGCTTCAGCCTTCGGCGGGGTCTTTGCTTTATCCTGGGATTGTTCTTTCCTCTTTGCCTTGCTCTTACCCTTCCTGCGCGGGGCGGCCGGCGCTTGAGTTTTGGCCTTTGCCTCCGGAGAAACCACCGGGTGCTTACTGAGGTCCCACAGGGCGACCTGGCTGTCATTCCCCCCTGTGAGCAGCCAGTAAGGGTGGGAAAGGAAATTAACAAAATGGGCTTGTGAGGCCCCCTGACTGTGGGCCTTGACGGCTCCCTGCTGTTCCAGTTTAGAGCCGCTGCCGATCCGCATCAGGTGCACCCGCCCGTCTTCTGCTGCACAGCCCAAAATGTTTCCACAGCTCGCCACAGAAACACAGTGGACCAGCGGCGGGTTGAAAAGCTGACCAGGACGCTGCTGATGGTCGCCTTCTTCCTCTGCTACATCTTGGAGGTTGAGGGTCCACAGAGGGCGCGTCTTCTGCAGCCCCCACAGCATCACCTGAAGCCACAAAAAAAATCTGCATTAGGAAAGAAATATCATCAAATGACATGACGTAAATACAGATGCTGAAGCTCTCCCCAACCTGCATGTCCAGTCCAGCAGACACCAGGTTATTGGGCCTGTGAGGCCGAAAAGCCACAGAGGAGCAGATGTTCGTGTGTCTACGAAGAGTCCTGCAAACTTTTCCCCCAGGAAGCTCCAGTACCCGGACTGCCCCGGAGTCATCAGCCACTGCCAGGGCTGAACCCGTCTCGTTCAGTGCCAAAGCATTGATCTCCTCCTCCCCTGCACCCTGAAACTCCTCCACGGGGCCCTTCAGGTTTCGGGGGTCGAGTACGCTCACTGTGTCTCCATGTGACACATACAGCTGGCCCGGAGCTGCAGGTGAAAACACAACGCTGGTGTTGTCCTCTTCACCGGGGAGAGTGAGGCGGCCAATGATGGTTCCCTCTTGGCTCCACACCGTGACCTCTCCACCCTCGGAGCCTGAAGCGAGGAGACCCTCTGGGCCTGAAGACGCTCCAACACACAGGATGGGTGCAGAGTGGCCATCAGACCACTGTGTGGCCATGCTGACCCTGCGAAATGTAAGTCAACAAGAAGGTAAGCATGAGTTAGAAAAACTCTGCAGTATCACACGCTCAATTACTCCTGACAGATCAGTCATTATTTTTAAGGCACACAGGACCATAATGTTGTTAAAGGCAGAACATTATTTAAGTAAATAAATCGTAAAATGACATCAGTAATTTAATTATCGTTATTGAACAACAATTTTACAGACATTTGTCCACCCCATTTATATTGATGAACGTAGACTAAATATTAAAAACACGTCGTGGTATAATGCACAACAACAGCACCACAAACTGCAGCCTCTAAAATGAATAAAAGTTGAATCAACAACTCAAACAGCTTCAACAAAAACTGATGTAGAGCTGAGATACTCCATTAACCAATTAGTCAATCTACAGAAAATTAATCTGCAACAATTTTGATAATCAATTTTTCAAGCAAAAGTGAGTCATTCTCTGGTTTCAGCTTCTAAAGTAACAACATTTGGATTTTGGACGGTTGCTTGAACAAAATAATCAATTTGAATATGCTCTATATCCTGGGAACTTGTAATGAGCATTTTTCACTCTTTTCTGACTTTTTATAGACCAAACATATAATCAATTATTGAGTAACTCATCAGCAGATTAATTGATAGTGAAAATAATCATTGGTTGCAGCTCTAAACTGATTATAATCTTCACGAAGGTGGGTTTTATTTGCAGGGCTGTTGGTGTACCTAATAAACTGGAAACTGAGTTCATGTTTTCATAGCTTTCTTGTAATATGAGTGAGACATAGCGTCCGTGTAAACATTCATATTACTTAAAAAGGCAGGTAAACCTGATTAAACACTAAAAAACATAGATTTATCAGAATCATGTAAGTTTTCACACACAGGGTATTTTCCGGTATACTGGTGCATAACAATTAGGGCTGCATCTAATGATTATTTTCATTATCGATTAACCTGCCCATAATTTTCTCAATAAATCGATTAATCGTTTGGTCTATAAAACATTAGAAAACAGTGAACAATGCACATCACAATATGTGACGACCTCATCAAATGTCTTGGTTTGTCCGACCAAATCCCCAAAATATTCAATTTATTATAATTTATTTATAATGCAAGACCAAGAAAAGTGGCAAACTTTCACATTTGAGAACCTGTTTTGGGTTTTTTACTGGAAAAACAAGTTAAACGATTAGTCGATTATCAACATAGTTGCCGATTAGTTTTCTGTCGATCGACTAATCGACTAATCGCAGCTCTAATAACAATAAACAGAAGGAATAAGAAAGTTAAAAAACAAGTACTGCAAAAGCCAAGAAATATAAATATAAAATAGAAACATTAACAAGAAAAAATAAGAAAAAATAGGAAGAACATGTGCAATATTATCTGTTTTAAGATGAAAGAGCTGAACAGTTTGTGCAGGAAGGCAGCAGCACAGGGAGGTCGTTTATCTGCGTTACTGCAAACATCATATTTTCACACAGACAAGTACTTAAAATGTACATAAATGTTAAAATGTACATAAATGTTTACCTTTAATGTGTTTTAATGGGAGTTCACTCGCATGCAAAGGGAGGTCACGTTTTATTTAATATTTAGTTTGTAGACTGAATTACTATATTTAGAAGTTGCTGCAAACACAGAATTCAAAAGTCAAAGCAGATCAAACCAAACAGTCTCTGCTAACGTGTTAGCCTCGAAGCTAACATGTAGCTGCCTGCTCAGCTGGCGGTTTGACTGCGACAATAAACGTGTTGTTGTTGTTGTTGTTGTTGTTTATCTGCTGATTGAACATAATCAATAACACTGTTATTGTGACATTATTGATAACTCGAACACCACAGAATTACACTACCTTAGCAAGTGCCGTCAAAACTTCAGCGGTCTGCCATGCGAGGCTGGGGCGCTCATTGATGATGTCAGACTGTAAACATGTTTGTGCCCTGAGTTTAGCTTGCCAGGCGGATTTCTTCAGCTTTTACCTTTAACACCAACCATTGTCCTAACTCTAATCTGTTTCCCTATATCTGTAATTTAAATCATTTAACTGGTGGAGGGTGATGCTGGGTAGTACACAACTGGGAGGAAGTGCTGCCTGAAAGGATTTTTCAGGGCAAAATATCCTCTAATGAATGGGGCAAAACTGATTTTCTGTGTTTCTTTGAGCTTTAATTTCTTAATAGTTAATGCTGTCTGCTGTATGTCTGTACAAAATAAACGAGCCCATCAGAAGTCATAAAATAGAACAAATAAATTGATATGGAAATACATGAGCTTAGATTTGTAAAGTAGTTTACATATATCTTTTTAGGTATACCTGCTTTAGTCAATATTTTGCTCATTCCATCCTCTTTATTTTAAACACTGTACAGCTCTTTTAGGAATATATATATATATTAGATATTTTAATTATAAATTTCTATTTTATATTTATGACTCTCAGTACTTGTTTTCTTTTCTCCTACTTTATTTATTTTGGCCGTTATGCACCACAACATCAAGACAAATTCCTCATATGTGAAAATCTACTTGGCACTAAACCTGTTTCTGATTTTGATTCTGCGTTTAATGTAAATATCTAATCAGCCGATTGTATAGCAGAAACTGAACGCACCAAGAGGTTCAGTTGTTGTTCAGAAACAGCATCAGAATGGGGAAGAAATGTGATCTAAGTTATCGCTGGTGCCAGATGAGGTGGTTTGAGATTCTCAGAAACTGCTGCTGTCTTCAGATTTTCACACCACAGTCTCTGGAGCATAGAGAAGAAAAACTCTCTGTGCAGCAACATGGTCCAGAATCTCCAAGGAATATTTCCAGCACTGTGTTGAATCCATGCATGTCACGAAGAATTCAGGCTGATCTGGGGGCAAACTGGGGTCCTAGTCTGTATTAGAAAGATGTATCTAATACTACTGAGTGTATCATAAGATAAGATAGAACTTTATTTATGCCAAGGGAAATTGTTGAGCAGCAGTTGTAGTACAAAGTAGGAAAGAGTTCAAATATTAAAATGTAAATAAACAGATATCCAAAATCCCAAATAAGAAACAAAAATATAAACAAGATTAACAATAAGGATCATAAGTTGCTCGTATTTCAAGCTGCTTCTTGGTGAGTTGCATGTAGATATGTATGAAAAGTGGCATATAGCTACAATATCAAATCTGAAGTACAGAGAAGTGTATATGGTTAACTCAAATGTTCAATGATTATGTCCATGATATTGCACGTAATGTCCCATAATATACTGCATTACCTCTAACAGAACAAGTACGAAATACGAGCCAACAGTAGAAGCAGTTAGTTCCTACACATTCTGCAGAAAATGAAAAAGAAAAGCACACAGAGGAGGCAGATCATCACATCATTGTTCAGCGGGTCCGCCCACCTGGCCTTCGTTTCCACAATGGCTGCTCTCCGCTGATTCATCCAAAGCTGTAGATCTGATGAGTGTGGTCCATTTCTGGGTCAGTGAACAGCGTGCCATACTGCTGCGCTGAATAGGGAACACAGAGGGGAGGCCATAGCTTTCAGGTCCTCACACAAACTAACTACACACACTCAACACACACACATTCACATGCTGACACATACTGTATATCCACACAAAGAAGCAGCAGTTCTCACAGAGCACTTTGCATGTAAGTACTCATCATCAGTCATCTACCTGTTTCTGCTCATGACCTGAGCATTAGACGCTGCTATTCTTTATAAAGCAATTACATAGACAAGTGTCACTAAACAGATCGATATATGTTAAATGTGATACTGTAGTTGCTGAAATTAGGCGGTGTGAATTTGTCAGCGGGTTTACTGACAGTTTGTGGTCCATTCAACAACTCCTCCCCAAGGCGCGAGTGAGAGGATGATTTTTCTATTTGTGTCTGTAAATGAAGCTTGTTGAAGCAGTTGTAAAGCTTGAAGACAGGTACGTGACATATTAGATTCATATTTAGGACATTGTGCTTGAATTAAAATGTATTTGGGGCTTTGATTGATGGATATGTGACGCAGTAACGATCAAACGCGCTGAAAATGAAAAATCATCCACTGAATGTGATGTTTAACAACTTGAACAGAGGCAGCAGGCAGAAGAAAGTGTACAACACTGCTGCGATGGTTGAGATGGCAAACAGAATTGACATTAGTAACAGTTGAATTACCTTCTCCTAACACTGGACTTTCTCCAGGGATTGTTTTATGAGATAAAGACTCTAATGGCTTGATGCAGCATCTCTTAAATTTAAGTTAAATTAGGCAAATGATGTCAGAAAATAATCCCTGTGTAATAACACTGTAAAACCAAAACATCTCTGTACTTATAAATTATATTTATTACAGTTTAATATACAAATTGTGCAAAAATATGTACAGATGATACATTATTGTCATATACATTATAAGTATATCTAAGCAGGCTGTATATACTGTACAGATACATGTGTATGCATGCATATCGTGTACATAAACCACTTACTGTACTGTATATAAATTAACTTATTACATTACCCATAATATTTATTTTACCACTCTTTGCACTCCCATTCACCATGCACTATTTACAATATTACACATCTCTATATTATATATCTACTACTAAACAATATAAGTGTGCACCTACTCTCCTGTGCATGACAGACATGTATTTATGTTTGCTTGTCTTTGTTTAAAGTTGTTTAAAGTCCTTGTTTTATGAGCGCCACCGATTCTGATTCTCCTTCTCAGAAGATTTCCTTGAACTATTCACACGCCGGAGAGCATGAGGTCGCCCTATTTCCCAGCGAGGTCGGTGCTTTTCCACAAGGAGCCAAACGGAGTGACGTACAGAGTCCCGGCACTGCTCTACCTGTCCCGCTCCAGATCCTTCCTGGCCTTCTGCGAGGAGAGACTCACTCCGTCCGACTCTCAGGCTCACCTGCTGGTCATGAGGAAAGGCACCTTCTACAGGAACTATGTGGAGGTCAGTGTCACAGGGTTTACAGGCTTCATTTATTTTGTCATTATACAGCACAGGGTGAACAATGAAATGAAAGTTGTAGCCACTTCATGCTACACACACAGAACATACTGTATATACAAATATTTAGAAACTAGAATAGAATCAGAATAAAATAAAGATAAAAACAATATATACAGTTACTTATATACATACATCATACAAAAGGGTAGTGGTATTGCAATGTGCAAAACTTTACTTAAAGTAAAAGCACTTTAGTAAAAATATAAAATAGTTCCTTCAAAATGTACAACTCAAAATTTAAGTTACTGACTTAAATGTACTCCAGCAAGTACAAAAATACACAAAGAGCAGGTCAGTCAGAGTAACCACCTTTTTAATGGCTCACAATGGAACAAATATCATCCTATACTACGAGACACAATCAGGTTAGAAAGGTAACAGAGGCGGAAAGCTCAAATAATGAGGAAGTTCATTACAGTATATTCAACAACACTGTATTTTCTATGTTTCCATTTTCATCAATAATACATATACAAGACAATAAAACATAATAATATTGCTATATGCCAATGAAGTCACATGTTGGTGCTTGAGATGAATAAAGTAACAAAAACATAATAAGAATAATAATAGTGGTAGAAGAAGAACATAAGAAGAAAACATTAAAAAAACATTTTAATCTAATTTTTCAAAGCAATAAGAGCATCACCAAAGGTAACAAGTGGACCTTGAGTTGGGATTATTTTGTTAAAGGTGAAATTGGTGAGAAAATATGTGAACAGATTCTTTAATTTAAATGCTGCAGACTTTTCTCTTTTGCCCAGTAGTGTCATCACTCCACCTTTGCTTTGTGTTAATAATAAAATATCATGTAGTATTTTTACATAGTACATCTTTTAGACTCTTCTTTTCTAATCTCTTTTCCTTCTTCCTTTTGTGGCTGCAGTGGGAGGACATGCGTGTCCTGGGCACTGCCTTCCTGCCAGGCCACCGGTCCATGAACCCGTGCCCGGTGTACGACGAGTTCACAGGTACTCTGTTCCTGTTCTTCATCGCTGTTTTCGGCCACACCTCAGAGTCCTACCAGCTGGTGACGGGGAAGAACGTGACCCGGCTCTGCTACATCAGCAGCACTGACGACGGAGACACCTGGAGTCCAGTCACCGACCTCACCAAGAGGGTCATAGGAGACACTATCAAAGGTCAGAGAGAGGGAGATTCAGAAAGGGAAAATCCACCCAAAAACACACTTCCATTGTGTTATTGTGATTATTATTTCTGATCATTAAAAACATATGAAGTTTTTCAGAAAGTCTTTTTAAAGGGGAGCTCCACCGACTTTACACATCAAAGTCTGTTTACAGGTCTTAGGAAGTACGACTGCATATGTGAAAAAAGTTGTATGTGGCTCCAGAGGGAGCTGTGTGAAGTTTGATAAATAGCCTCGAGTGATGTCACTTGAGTCAGCCTCGGTTGGGTCTGAAGACTACAAGTTTGAAAATGAAAATAATCTGAAGGTGTGGAGTTTACCAGACCTCTGCAGACCGCTCCTCATCTCTGCTGGAGGCCAATGGCTCTAGGCTACATTAGCTAGTTGTCAGTGGTTGAGTTGCATTGTTGGTAATGTAGGCGCCAGGTTTTGACAAGGGAGAAGAATGTGTGGAATTAAGAAGACAATATCTCTGGTTCTGCTGCATCGATTTTGATCCTTTTTTTAAACTATCCATCAGGAGTCTGACAATGTTAAAGGAGTGCGATGCTAAATCGGTGGAGTATCTTTTAAGATGGAAATCAGAGCATCGGGACTTGAAATTATGACAGTTTTTGTTTAAGATATCATATCCAGATACAATTTAAGCGAATATGAATCTGAAAGTTCCCCCCTATCCTTACACTGTCCTGGGAGTTCCTGACTTGGGATCCGCAGATGTTTAACGGGTTAGAAAATAATAAAAAATAGAATTCTGGTACATAAAATTAGGTTATTTTTTCTCCAATCTTTGCTTTTTACTTGTGAAATACTGAACAGTTTTATGTCTTCAGGCCTTTCAAAGTATACAAATAAAACAATCTGAAAAATGGAAAATCTCTCTTTGAACTGCTGACAAATAAATCATAGACGTTGAATCTGTGACGAGCGGTCATAAGTAGATGTAGACAAGCAAAAAAAAAGTTGGGAACAACTGCTCTAGCAATCATCATTACTACAGTTTTGTCTCTCTGCGGTTCAGATTAAAGAGGGGCTTTCAATTTAACAAATTAAAGGTGATCGGTGCAACATGAACATTTTATTTACATATATCTGTGTGTACGTTAAGGTACATTTCCCTTTGATATGATGTGATAACTAAACCTGTGAAAGGATAGCTTCACATTTTTTCAAGTCTGTCTCAAAACAATACTCACATGCTCATTATATACGCTGAAAAGATCGCTGCCTAACTTGATTTCAGTGTAAGAAATTAGGGGCAAAATCCACAGACCTCGCTGTAAAGTTCATCTGAAGTTCAGTCAGCAGTCTGTGTTAGTTGTGTTAGTGGAAACCCATCAAAGTTACGGTCTTTTTAGCACAAAATTCCCTCCTATTCCTTCACCACAGCTCAGCAAGGGAATGAAAAAACTCGGACTGCTGAGGCTCTTCAAGGCCGGTATGCATACGAGAAATGAGTGCAGTGACCAAAAGCTGTTTCAATGTACATATAGACATGTGAGTTTTGTTTAAAGACAGACTTGATAAAATGTGAACTTATCCTTTAAGTGTCATGTATTTATAAGTATCAATCATGTGTATTATCTGAGCGTGTCCCTTAATTTTGATATAACAACATCATCGTGTCACTTCTTCCTCTGTTCCTACAGAATGGGCCACTTTCGCTCTCGGCCCGGGCCACGGCATCCAGCTGAAATCCGGCCGTCTGCTGATTCCTGCCTACGCTTACCACATCGAGTGCAAGGAGTGCTTCGGACAGCTCTGCCAGACCACTCCCCACGCCTTCTGCTTTCACAGCGACACCCACGGGCGGACCTGGCGTTTCGGGGAGGCGGTGCCGGGCCCAGAGAGCGTGGAGTGTCAGATGGTGTCTGTGGATGAAGAGGATGGGACTAATGTGTTGTACTGCAATGCGCGCAGCCCTCTCGGATACAGGGTGCAGGCCCTCAGTCTGGATGACGGAGCCGTGTTTCAGGAGGGGCAGCTGGTGCAGCGGCTGGTGGAGCCTCGAAATGGTTGTCATGGTAGCACTGTGGGTTTTCCTGCCCCGTTACATTTGTGTCAGTCTCTTAACCATCACTTACACCAACCTACACATCACTCCAGACACTGGACATCCTGCATGACAAACATCACCACTTCTGTTTCACCCAATCATACTGCCCCTCCAGACTTCCTCACCCCCACCTGGGTAGTTTACTCCCACCCAACATGGACCACCGCACGCAAGGACCTGGGTGTGTTCCTCAGCCTATTTCCCCGCGATCCAGACAGTTGGCGTGGCCCCTGGGTGATCTACGAGGGCCCCAGCGCCTACTCTGACCTCGCCTATCTCGAGCTGCCACCCTCGCCCGGTGCACCACCTGCCGTGGCCTTTGCCTGCCTGTTTGAGTGTGGCACTAAAACAGCTTACGATGAGATCTGCTTCAGCATCTTCACCCTTTACGAGCTCATTGATAACCTGCCCCGAAATGTGCAGCTGGGAAATAACAACGATGAATGTAAGAGACAGCAGAATCAAGACTCTGAGACAGACCGGAGTCGTATAAGTAGACATGATGCTCAAAGTTCACCAGTTTTCCATCAGGTGAAGAAAAGGAGGAAGAAGAGCAAGTTGACTGAGATGTGCTCTGTGTCTTAAATGTAGTTTTTAAGCTTGTAATACAAAATGTCCTCCAGTAATTGTTTTCTATATACACTCAGTGGCCATTTTATTAGGCACACCTGTACAATCTAATGCAATACAATTGTGCTGCCATAAAGTCGACTTTTATACAGTGTGGAAGAAGTATTTCACTTAAGTAAAATTAGCAATACTACAGTGTAAAAATACCCAAGTCCTGCATTCAAACTCTTAAAGGTATAATGAGTAGGATTTTCCTAAGAAAACAATGGATAGATTCATACAAAAATAATCCCTCTCAATCATCACTTGTAACCCAGTAGAAGTGTGTGGCAGTGTCTGTATCTGCAGAGACTCTGCCCTCTGCCTGCATTTTCTTATTTTGCTGTGTGTGCGACGTTTCTGGGCATCAACCTTTGGCTGGTCAACCACCAGAAGCACGCGCGCTTTGAGCCGGAGGGGCCAACTTTGAATGTTGTTTACAAACAGCCACCGACAAATCCTACTCGTTATGCCTTTAAGTAAAAGTATAAAAGTATCAGCATCAAAATATACGTTAAGTACCAAAAGTAAAAGTACTCACTATGCCAAACAGCCCATTTCAGAATAATATATATTATTGGATTATAATTATTGATGCATTAATGTGTTCGTCACTTTAATGTTGTAGCTGGTAAAGATGAAGGTGATTTCAACTACT
Source organism: Oplegnathus fasciatus (assembly GCA_003416845.1). Taxonomy (NCBI): domain Eukaryota; kingdom Metazoa; phylum Chordata; class Actinopteri; order Centrarchiformes; family Oplegnathidae; genus Oplegnathus; species Oplegnathus fasciatus. The sequence continues at coordinate 558,411 of NTHP01000160.1, forward strand.
TTATATACTGCTGGGTACTTTATTCTATAAATCACAATTTATTAGTCGATTTATAGTTGGTGTTAATAATCTAAATCTGCAAAGTAACTAAAGTTATCAAATAAATGTAGTGAAGTAAAAAGTACAATATTTGCCTCCAAATTGTAGTAGCAGAAAGTGACATAAAATGTAAATACTCAAGTAAAGTACCTCAAAAAGTACAGTACTTGAGTAAATGTACTTAGTTACTTTCCACCACTGCTTTTATGATAATGTTCAGTTTTCTTTTGACACAGTCATAGATGTATTAATTAAATTATGTTTTAGCATTGAGGCCATAGTGTTTCTAATATTCTGTCCCCTTCATATATTTAAATATGGAGGACAAAGACTGTGAAACACCTCAATATAATGTAGTCCACTAAAACACCACCTTTAACTATGACCTTAATAATAAACATACAATTTAATTTACACATTTCCAACAATATCATCAAAACCTGAAAATTATAAACTTTGTAAAGGTAGCATTTATGACAGAGCTGTTGGATTCAATTAGACTGTACAGGTGTACCTAATAAAGTGGCCACAGAGTGTACGTCCACCATGTATTATAGAGTACTGTACACACTGTTGACAAGAGTGATTATTCTTATAAGTAATGTAGATTTTGTAGTGTTATTCAGTTACATTAACTGCAGCACAGTGTGAATGATGAAAAGCCTTTCAATTCAGCGTGATACATTTTTGTTTTGATGTTGATCATTTGTCATTCAAGTTTTCCTGACCCTTGAACTTTCTCTTCTGTTGGGAGTATTTCGACTCAGAAACAGTCTGCAAAAGCAATTTATAATTTTAGGAAAACAAGAATCTGTAGTATCAGAGTCAGAAATATGACTGAGTTCAAGAGTTTATGTTCCAAGATCAGTCTGATACTGCTTTATAAAACAAGAAGGAATATCCCACACATTTTTAAATATAAGAAAATCATTAGTTTCATGATCAGTGATTTTAACAATCCCTCCTGTCTCTCATTCCTCTTTCATCAGGTACCAAGATAATTCACAGTCTTCAGGCTAAAAAAAGGAGGTGATGAAAGGCGACAAATTGAGAAAAATAGACCTTATGGTGAGATCGTTCGTGTCAACTGCTGTTTCCGAGGTCAAGAATGAGCTTTGAATCTCAAGGGGAAGAATGATATATTTTCAGTCTTAATTCTCCTCTTTTACCAAACAAAATATATCGTTCACAAAGTCAGACTCAAGCTTTTCAGCGACCAAACACAGAAACTAATACTGAGATACAGCAGAGCAGCTTATAATTGTCTCAGTCTGTGGTCCATGATCTACTGAGAAAGTGGTTGTTTCCTGTGAAAATATTCAGTTGGATGTCTGATTGTGATGAGCCTACTTTTCTAGCTGCTGTTGCATTAACTCTCCTTTATAATTTTAAATCTTAAACTGTGTAAATTTTGTGTTTTAACTACCCCAAATTGCCAGGACATGGCTAATTTGGTCCTGCTCCACTACATTTAATCTATCAGGCAAGGCTGTAACCCATCAAGCTCACATATTAATCACAGCTGCTTCATGAGCAGCGGCTCTGATGGGATAAATGTTCCTAAACTAATCAGCTCTTCTTGCGAGGGTGCTGAAACATTTAGGGGCTGACAGCTTAAGTGAGTTGCATGAGAGCGTACGAAGACCAGAACCCGATAAAGTGGAGCGGTTTGTTTAGTTAAGAGGACAAAAAATAAACAGGAAGACAGCAGGATCTGGACAGTCTCTCCTCTCTGCCTCCCCTCCCTCCCTCCTCTGTTACGTAACTCTACACTGACAGGAGGGTCATTTCCCAGCCTGCACTCTTTCACAGAAGTGCTCTTTTCCCTTTCTCTGGCATCTGTGTTTTACGGCGAAGTATAATGAGTCTGAGGATCATCGTTGTTCTGGCCGTGTTAACTTGGGTGACTGGGAGCCCCAATGTGACGATCAGATCTGAGGCCGACTCCGTGGACGTGACGGCTCATCCCAACAGCGTACCAGAGACAGTGGAGGAAACAGAGGTCTTTGGACAGGTGAGAAGGAGCTAGATCCAATGGCATTTGTGTGTAATAGTTTTTCTTTTTGCTGGTTTTTCATTTGTTTTGTATCTGCACAAATTGCTCAAGTTTACAAGCTGTACAAGAAAAATGTGGGTCTCCACGAATCAAGTGTTTGTACGAAGTTGTTGGGACATAAATGATCTGCACAGAAAATAAAATACTACACGTTAAAAGACGGATATGTATCTTTGTTGCAATCATGGTTACATCAAGACCGTTCTGTACATAGTACAAAAGCCATTATAAGCTCAAGTCAAAACACTGAGCTTTCCTTACCAACCACCATCTGGCTGCAGAGCCAAGAGGTAAAATCAAGGTAATAAATATGTTTTCTACAAGGGTCAAACATTGGGGAGGAAAAATGGCTTAAACTACAAAACAAAAATAAAATGTCAGAGTTCTTTATGGCTCCACAAATTAAAGCCTTAATGTCAAGTCAGGATTGATGATGAAGATGAGGGATGGTGGTCAAAGTTCAACAGTATACAGGAGGGTATTTCTGACAGCTTTCAGCTCTTCCACTTGTTCTTCTTCGCAGGCAGCTGCCCTGTAGCTTCCAAGTACTTGTGGATAAGTTCCTCTTGCGTGGCTGGCAGGCAGGGCTGGTATCTGCTGTAGTCCATGGTGTACTCCCCTTTTCCCTGAATAAACAATGATGGAAGATGTTAGTTTTTGAAAGTATTACGCATCATGGAAGAATTTTAAGACTCCTCTGTGATGATGTCAGTTTCAACTATTCTTGTTCCTCCAGTTTCAGTTTGATTTCCGCACTAAAAACTCTGAACAGTTTCCTCTGACTGAGAGAAGAGAGGAGCATCAACACGTTGAGTCTCCTTCAGTTATCACTGTGAGCTCCCAGCAGTAAGATTTTTGAGCTGCAGAGAGTGATTTACAGACTTTATTTGCCCCGAGTTTCAACTCTCAGGCTAAATAGAGGACACTGCCCTACTCTCTAGTCAAGGCTGGAAAAACACTGCAAATTCCTGTATGTTTTTTGGGTTAAAAAAAGTTATCTATATTTTTATTTACAGTCAATACTCTCTTCAACAGACACCAGAAATGAACATCCAAGGCACTAAAGCACAGTGATAAGCAAATATTCAAATACAATATATGTATCACAAAGTATCAGGGAAATTAAACATGATTTTAAACTGGGTTAGTGTATCATTAATACAGGAATTTACACAGAATTTTGCTTTGTTTTTTTTATATTAGACTATCACTCATTTGGGTAGCTTAATAACCTGTTTCACAATAATGAAACTGCAAGATTGATAATGTAAACACAGGGAATGATCTGGACTATAAGGGACTACAGATAAAGGCTGTTTGAACTTACTTCAGTACAGGAGCGTAGCTCTGTGGCGTAGCCGAACATGTCGTTTAGTGGAATCTGTTGAGAGAAACGGGCTGAAATTAGTCAAATACAACAGGCGGTGAAGGATGAGAGAACAACAAATGCTGTAATCTAAAAAAGACTGTAGATACATTCTGTATGCAATTTACAAACTGGACTCACATCAGCATACAGAGTGAAGTATCCTTCAGCTCCGTCCTGTCCTGTGATCACACCATGCCGACGGTTTACACCAGCGATGACTGCTCCCTGAAACTCCTGAGGAGCGACGATTTCCACAGACATGATTGGCTCCAGGATGGTGGTGTTGGCCTTTTCCATCGCTGAGGAGAGCACATTGAAACCAGCGTTAATGTTTACTCACACCAACAGAGGTGAAGCCAAATAAAATGAAACGGGAGGTCGGATCCAATGTGACCCACATCTTGTAACCCTCACCTTGTTTTAGAGCGCCCTCTCCTGCACGGATGAAGGAGAGCTCATTGGAGTCCACCATGTGATGTGCTCCATCCTCCAGGAGGAATCTGACTCCTGAGATCTTGTGCCCGGTCAGGGGTCCCTTCTCACAGGCCTCCCTGAAGCCCTGCAGCATGACGGGAAGAAACATGCTATGAAAGACAATCAAGTACATGGCTTTCACTTAGTATTAGTTTTAAGAGACTTCACATCTACAAAGCTGCACTGCAAAAGTTGGGAAAATGAACCTTTTCAACAGCTGGCACAAACTGCTTCGGGATGTTGGTTCCAACGGTCTGGTCTTCAAACTCCAGCTTGGTGTGATGCTCCGGCTCAAGAGGCTCAAGGACTCCTGTAACTTTGCCGTACTGCCCCGAGCCGCCGCTCTGCTTCTTATGAGTGAAGTCAAACCTGCAGAAAATGGACAAAAATCTCCACATTATGGAGCAGAATGACACAGCGGATCCATCCATCAACCAGGGTCCACTCTGTTTAAGCATCTTTGAGTTATTCTATTGGTAATGGAAGGAACACTGTGGTAAAAGTGACGTTATAACAAACTTTAGCTCCTGCACAAACAGATGCACCAATCAAACTACAATACCAACGTCATCAGGCGGTATCAAAAATACACACCCATTAGAGAACACTAATACAGGCTTTTACATAAAATTTACATTTCTTCTTTTTCATAATTACAATTTTACAAAATAAATCACACAAGTCAAAACAAACTCCAAGGATGTACACTTTATTAGGTACACCTGTACAATCTAATGTGATCTAATACAACAGCTCTGCC